>CABHPQ010141137.1:0-25745 GCA_902168405.1 Peromyscus aztecus
TGATTGAGCATTCCTTATGAGTGATCTAGTTATGATTTAATGTGCACAGGAAGGTGTATGTAGGTTATTTGTAAATACTGTGCTAAGCTTGGTACTGGCATAAAAACTGACATGTGGACAAATAGAATCGAACTGAAGACCCTGACATTAATCTGCACACCTATGAACATATAATCTTTGACAAAGAAGCCAAAAGTGTACAATGGAAAAAAGAAAGCATCTTCAACAAATGGTGCTGGCATAACTGGATATCAACATGTAGAAGGCTGCAAATAGTCCCATATCTACCACCATGCACAAAACTTAAGTCCAAGTGGATCAAAGACCTCAACATAAATCCAGCTACTCTGATCCTGCTAGAAGAGAAAGTAGGAAGTAGTCTTGAATGCATTGGCATAGGAGATCACTTCCTAAATATAACACCAGTAGCACAGACACTGAGAGAAACAATCAATCAATGGGACCTCTTGAAACTGAGAAGCTTTTGTAGAGCAAAGGATACGGTCAACAAGGCAAAGCGACAGCCTACAGAATGGGAAAAGGTCTTCACCAACCCCACATCTGACAGAGGACTGATATCCAGAATATATAAGGAACTCAAGAAATTAGACATCAAAATGCCCAACGGTCCAATTAAGAAGTGGGCGATAGAACTAAACAGAGAATTCTCAACAGAGGAAACTCAAATGGCTGAAAGACATTTAAGGAATTGCTCAACATCCCTAATTATCAGGGAAATGCAAATCAAAACAACTCTGAGATACCACCTTATGCCTGTCAGAATGGCTAAGATCAAAAACACTGAAGACAGCTTATCTTAGAGAGGATGTGGAGCTAGGGGAACTCTCCTCCACTGCTGGTGGGAATGCAAGCTTGTACAGCCACTTTGGAAATCAATATGGCGCTTTCTTAGAAAATTGGGAATCAATCTCCCCCAAGATACAGCTATTCCATTAGATCTTAATCCCTAGGGACTCACATTGAACATGGGGAAGGCCATGGGGATAGATGTTTGCAACATCGCCAGGCTCTGTGTTAGTTCACCAGCTGCCTCTATCATGTACTTCTCTCTTGTGTTTGGAATACTCATGGGCTATGAAATGTACCTCTCCAGTTGCTTCATGGCAAAGAATTGGGGCTGGAAAAAAATGAACAAAAGGAGAAGGAAGCCTGGGGTCAGGGCCTAGACATATCAGCTTTGGGGAAGATAGTGAATTGTAATAGAATAGTGAAGGAGGAGAATTAGAATGAAGGTCAGGAAATAAAATAATCTTCTATGATTGAATAAAAAGTTGTTTCTTTCATTTACATAGAAATCCAGGAAGACAGACATCTCTGGACATTCATACTTCTTTATATCTTTAACTAGGTATTTCACGAGACCAAAATTAAACTTTCTTTAAAAATATATATTGGTTGAAAGTCATCCCTGAATAGCAGTAGCACTGAGACTCTGAATTGAGGGTTTGTAATCCCAGTGAGACTCCATTGGAGAGAACTAATTTTTCATTTGTAAGTGGTTATCAGTTGGAAATTGCTTCTGGGTTAGAGATGGTAGTTTCTGTCCATTTTTCCTCTCAGCGCTGGGATCCCATCTGGTGCAGATCTGTACAGGTCTGATGCATACTAACTCAGTCTCTGGGAGTTCATATGTGCATACATCTGGCTGTCTTTAGAAGTTCTTGTTTCTTGGATGTTCACAATCCCTCCTTGCTATACAATCTTTCCACCTTCTCTCCCACAGCATTCCTTGAGGTCCAAGGAAAAGAATTTGATGGGGATATCCCATTTAGATGTTAGTGTTTCAAGGACTTTCACTCTCTGAAAATTGTCCAGTGGTGGGCTCTGTATTGGTTCCCATCTACTGCTGGAGGAAGCTTCTCAGGTGATAGTTGAGTGAAACAATGATCTATGGACATAGAAAAAGGTTTTTTGGAGTCATTAGACTGAAGGATTTTTAGAATGGTTGGTGTTTACCTTTTTCCTCTGGTAGTGTGAAAAGTTTCTTCCAGTACCATGAACACTAGTCAGTAGGGGTAAAGGCTCTAGAGAGGCATCAACTCAACTTCTCACTGTTCAGTGAGTTATATAGGTGTTGTCTTACTCAACAGGACTTTACCATCAGTTTGCTTCAATAGCTTGGGTGGTTCAGGGGTTCGCATGGGACCTCTTTGGCCAGCAACTCGATTAGATGTAACCCATTCACAGAACTGGAAAGCTGCATTTAGTGACAACAGATGTGTAGTTGAGACTGTCTGCCTCCTGATTTGGCAATTCCATTCAGATCACCTTCATGCATGTATATGTTTTAGGAAGCTTCTACTCTATTTCCAAATGATACTTCAAATCATCATTAGTTTTGGCTGTTGCTCCCCAAATTCCCTCACTCACTCTCTGCTCCCCTCCCCAGTCTCTTTTGATCATCCCGCCCTACCACCATCGATAACTCTCTATTCCATTTTCCTTTCCTAGGAAGATTTGCCCCCGCCCCCCATGTTATACCCTTACTCAATACCTAACCTCTTTGGTTATACAGATTGTACCTTGCTTATAGAAGACTTAACAGCCAACATCCACATATAAGTGACTACATAACATATTTATCTTTTGGTGACTGGGTTTCCTCATTCAAGTTGATTTTTTTTCTCATTCCATCCATTTAACTATCAATTTCATTAAAAAATTAACTGAGTCATATTTCATTATGTAACTGTATGACAATTTCTTAATCCATGTATCTTTTGACAGACATCTAAACTGTTTCTAATTTATAGCTTTCATGAACTGAGCAACAATGGACTAGTAGTATCTCTGTGATAGAATAAATCATCCTTTGGATACATGCTCAAAAATCATACAACTGGATCTTGAGATAAATTGATTGACAACTTCCTGAGGAACCAACACACTGATTTCCATAGTGACTGTACAAGTTTATATTCCCACCAAGCAATGGGTAAATGTTTCCCTTAGTCTGAATCCTTGCCACCATGAGCTTTCACTTTTTTTTAAATTTGATCTTGACCATTCTGAATGACAAAAGATGAAATCTCAAAGAAGTTTCAATTTGGACATCTCTGATAACAAAGAATGCTAAATATGTCTTTTAGTTTTCTCAGCAATTTATGTTTTAACTTTTGATAATTCTCCATTTAGATCTGTTCTCCATATATCCTAATTGGATTATTTTTTTATTTAATCATTTCTTGCTGTATACTTATTTGTATAGTCTTCTTTCTTTCTTTCTTTCTTTCTTTCTTTCTTTCTTTCTCTCTCTCTTTCTTTCTTCCTTCCTTCCTTCCTTCCTTCCTTCCTTCCTTCCTTCCTTCCTTCCTTCCTTCCTTCTTTCTTTCTTTCTTTCTTTCTTTCTTTCTTTCTTTCTTTCTTTCTTTCTTTCTTTCTTTCTTTCTTTCTTCCTTTCTTTTTTGTTGTTCTGGAGCTTTCAGGTGTGCAGTCAAATTACTATTATGAGATTTCATCAATTTTTCTTTGTAAAGTAGGCACTTTCAGCCTTGAACTTGCCTCTTAAAACTGCCTTCATTGTGTCCCATAAGTTTGTGTATGCTGTGTTATCATTTTCATTTATTTCTACAAAGTCTTTACTTTTTTTTCTTAATTTCTATCTTAACCCATTTTTCATTTAGTGGTGAGCTGTTTCATTTCCATGAGTTTGTAAGCTTTCTGGTGTTGTTGAAACCCAACTTTAATGCTTGGTGGTAGGATACAATGCAGCATGTTCTTTCTTTCTTTCTTTTTAAACTTAAGTTGTAAAAATATAAATTATATTTATTCTCAAATGTTAAATTAAAAAGTTCAATATAATAATACATGCCTCTAATTGCAGCACTTGGGAGACTGAGACAGAGGATTGTCATTTTGAGTCCATCCTGTTATAAAGATAACAGGCAAATCCTGTGTCATAAAAAAAGGAAAAATACATAAAATGTAATTCACAGTTTGCAAACTGGCTCAGCAGTTATCCCTGAGTTTGATCCCTAGAACCCAAAGCAGAAAAAGGAAATTGACTCTCAAAAGTTATCTCTCATCTCCACACATGGACCCTCCCTCTCTCATGCACATACTCCACACACACACAAAACCACACAAACACACATACATACACACACACAATCTTCATCATCATCATAATTTTAAAAAAAGTTTTAAATCAAATAAATCTCGGACCTTCATAAGACAAAACAAACACTTATCACCTGAGACATTTGACCAATCCTTACATATTCTCTAAATAGTAATTTATCTTCATGCTTTTGTATAACTCAAGACTAGTAAAAGAAAGAGGCATTTTGATCTGACTTTATAAAATCAATGTAATATATCCAAAAAAGGTAAGAAAAGTATGTAAAAAATAAAAAAGAAGCAAAGGTAGAAAAAGGCAATAATTTTTTTCAGGATGGATTATACTGACAAAATGATGAATATTGTTTATATTGGTGTGCCAAATGTACAGTCTCCGATTTTCTCCACCTGACCTGTTTTGGGGCCATCATTCTTTCTCAATATGCTGCTACTTCATAACATAAGCAATTCGATCCATAAAATAGTGTGAGTTTTCACACTGCATTGCCAAAACCTGTAATCAGTATCTTTCCCCACAACTCCTGACTCAGATGAACTACCCAGATCTATGACATAGATTCTGGCTTTCTTAGTATACAGCTCGGTGACATGACCAGAAGTCATGAGATTGCCAGCTCCATGTGAACTTTCCTTTAATTAATGAGAGACTGGCTGTGAGAGAGAGAGCTAGGGGACAAATTCAATTGTGTCTCTTATAAGCCTTTCTTTCAGTAACAAGAAGCTTTTAAACAGTTGACCTCACATACCCAGAAGACTACCTGTGACCTGACCTGTGAAGTACCAGAGAGCTGAGTAACACAGCACCTTGCAATTGTTTCCTTGTGTTTGGGACACAGATGTTAAGAACTAAAATGTCATCTTGGTGGAATTTTCCTTTGATGAGTATGTAGTGTCTTTCCCCATCTCTTTTTATTAGTTTTGGCTTGATGTATAGGTTTTCAGATATTAAAATGTCTATGCCTGTTTTCTTCTTGGGTCTGTTTGCCTTGAATACCTTTTTCCAACCTTTCATCCCAAGGTAATATTTTTCCTTGATGGTAAGGCATGTTTCTTGGTTGCAGCAGAAAGATGGCTCTTTTTTCATTCCAATATATTAGCTTGTGACTGTATATTGGTGGAATTGTGACCATTGATGTTGAGAATTATCAATGGACTGTTTTTTATTGATTCTTGTTATTTTGTTGTAGTGGTGTGCATTTTCTCCCTCTTGATTTAATGGCCTCAGATTATTTATTCCTTGTATTTTTCTTGGGTGTGATTAAACGCTTTAGGTAAAAATTTTTCTTCAAATGGCTTCTGTAGAGCTGAATTTATAAATAGATGCTGCTTAAATTTGACTTTATTATGTAATATCTTTATTTCTCTATCACATATTATTGAAAGTTTTGCTGGGTGTAGTAGTATAGGCTGACATGTTAAGTCTTGGAGTTTTTAAAAATGTTCATCAAGGCTTTTCTGGCTTTTAGAGTCTCCATTGAAAAGTCTGGTGTTATTCTAATAGGTCTGCCTTTATACATTATTTGGTCTTTTTCTCTTGTAGCTTTTAATGTTTTTTCTTTGTTCTGTACTTTTTGTGTTTGATTATTATGTTTTGTGAAGAATTTCTTTTGTGGTGAAGTTTATTTGGCTTTCTTTATGCTTCTGTACCTTGATAGGTATCTCCTTTTTTAGTTTGGGAAATTTTATTCTATGAAATGTTTGAAAATATTTTCTGTGCTTTTGACCAGGGTTACTTCTCTGTCCTCTGTTCCTTTAGTCTTAGACTTGATCCTTTTATAGTGTCCAGGGTTCCAGGATGCTTGTACTTTTTTTTTTTTAGGTTTAACATTTTTCTGTAACTTAAGTATCTATTCCTTCTATCTTGCCTTCAAATTCCCGAGATCTCTTGTATTCTTTTGATAAGGCTTGTCTCTAAGGTTTCTATTCAAGTTCCTAAATTTTTCTTTTCCAGTTTTAACACATGTTGGCTTTTTAAAATTTTTAGTGGTTCCAGTTTACTTTCATATGTCGAACTGTTTTCTTCATTTTATTCCACTGCGCGTGTTTTCATACATTTTATTAATAGATTCATTCATATTTCCTCTATTATTCTTCATCATATTTATAATAGCTTTTTTTGAAATCCTTGTCTTGTGCTTCTGCAGTATTGCATTTCTCAGGGGCCATTCTAGTAGGGTGGCTAGTTGGGCTCCAGTGGAGACATATTGTCCTTGATGGTATTGATTGTGCTTTTAGTCCAGCATCTAGGCATCTGGGTTTGAGATGATTACAATTCTAAGTGCTAAAATCTGGTCTTCTGTTTGTTGGGTGGGTGTTTTGTTCCCTGATTTCTAGTGCTCTCTCTGGCTCTTTAGAGAGTTTGGTGGCTGTGTGCTACCTGATAGAGAATGCTTTTGACACTCTGCTAGGACCAGGATCAAACTTGTTTCTAGATAATCAAATCTGACACTAAGGAATGTGGAAGGGTTATAAGCAGGGGACTTAGAGGATCCACAAGAGAGAAGAAAGCTGGGTTTGCCAGCAGGATCTGGATAGACCCTTGGAAATGGGACCAGAGAGAAGAGGCTGCAGCAGAGCATCTGCTACAAAGCTAGGGATAAGACTGAGTGCCTGGAATTGGAGGGGAGGAGAGAGAATGAAGATCTCCTGCCTGATTCACTGATCAACATGACCAGCAGGTTCCCAGGGAGATGCTGTGCTTAATCTATGTTAATATCTGCTCTTCTGCCTTTCTTATACTTAAACTCAGCTTTGTACCTTTTACTATCTTCAGTTTAGCTAAGGCCACCTGGGGTTATCCCTGAGTTCTTCTTCCTGTCTGCCCTTGTACATCAGCTTTGACAGGGCTGCTGTATTGTTCTTAGAAGGCTTCTTAGGTTTGGAGTCCAATCCTTGAACTCATATCTCAGAACTAAGGTATAAACCTCTCCTAGAGTCTTTCTTATTCTCTCTTGACATTCCATCATTTTCTCTTCCTTCCTTCCTGCCTCCCTTCCTCCCTCCCCTGCTTCCTTCCTTCGTTCCTTCCTTCCATCTCTATTTCCCCCCTTTTTACCTTCCCTCCTTCTTTTCTTCCTCGTTTGTTTTCTTTTATTTTGTTACAGGGTCTCATGTGCTTCATGTTGGTTGAGACCAACACTCAACTTGTTTACATAACAGATATCATTTTTTTCTTTTGTATTTATTTATTCTGCATATGAGTATTTTGCCTGAATGTATTTCCCTTAGAAGGCAGAACAAAGTATTTGGATATCCTGCAACTGAAGTTTTAGAAGGTTAGGAGCCACCATGTAGTTCCAGGAATGGAACCCCAGCCCTCTAAATAAGCAGTCAGTACTCTTATCTGCTGAGCCAACTATCCAGGCCCCAACTTACTCCACTTCCTCAGTACTGGGACTAAAAATGTCTACTACCATGCCTGAATGACATGGTCATGAGGATGCAGCTCAGGGCTTTGTGCATGCTAGCCACATACTCTATAGCCTATACTCAGAGCCCACGCTTCCATCATTTTCTAAGATCATGCTTAACATGGACAGTCGGCAGAGCCTGTTGTATGTCCCCAGATGATAAATTTCAGAGATTTCTATCATTAATTGGCATCTATTGCAGACTGGAGTAGATACTGTGCATTTGCTGAGCCCTGCCTTCTGGCCTGCCACTTCCATATGGCAGCTTGGCAATGTGGCTGACACAGTCTTAAACAGGGTTTTCGGTTCCTGGGGATCAAGTTTTCTAATCTCTCTGGAAAAAGCTCTACTTCCAATGAAGCTTTCTCGGCTATATCCTGTCTTGTAGTAAACTTGTGGTGAATCCTGAATATAAGTGAGGATAAGATGCAATTATTAGTCAAAACATTAATCTTCAGCAATCAATAAAACAGGAATCAATACATGAAAAGGGCTTTGTTCCCTTTTCTTTAGTTCAAAAGTAATCTTCAGTTCAAAAGTAATCTTTAGTTCAAAAGTAATCACCAACTTTCCTGATACTTTTCTATTTTGAACATTATCTACTGAAGTAAAAGTTGTTTTTTCAAGTACATATCTGTATGACATATATCTTATACACAAGAATACACAGACACAGACACACACACACACACACACACACATATTGCTGTGAAAAGGCATTTTATATTCCATCTAATTCCATTTCCCATCCTTGACATAATTTCCTATGCTATTTGAGCTCTATTCAGAATGTTTTTGTCTAGCCTATGTCTTACAGTGTTTTTCTCAAGCAGATTCAGCAATTCTGTTTCTATATTTAAGTCTTTGATCCAATACTATTTATGTCACATTTATTTTTACCTCTCATTTTATTGATTTAAGACTTGGAGCACTATTTGAATAAGAGTGAAGAGAGTGTTTATCCTTGTCTCATTTCAGCTTTTAGATTTCTCTCTTTTCACATAATATGGTATTATTCCTCACTATGCAGGAATATATTTCTTCTACTCTTAGTTTATTAATAAGTTTGCAAATTCTTATGTCTTTGTTGACCACCATTCTTTTGATTGGGTTATTGGTAATATTACAGGTTTGCTAGCTACTGTATTGAACACAATGTGTTCTTTGCTGTCTTTTGCATGTGTATCTCTTCTCATGGAATTCATTATTTACTGTGCCCTCATGAACTAGACTCTCTATTCTTCTTCTGTGTTATCTCTTCAAGTAATTTCTGCAGTGCTGGCTAAGATGTCATCAGTTGCCTTAATTTGTGTTTGTCTTAGAATATTCTTGGTTATCATTCAATTACAAAATAATTTTTCTGTGCATAATAATATTGGTTGGAAATTCTACATTATAAGATAAACATTTATAGTTCCACATTTTCCTGTCTTTCAGCACTGCTGAAAAGACTTTGATTTTGCTCTATTAGTAGCTGGTATTTTTCCTTTACAGTTAAAACAATGTTTTTTACATTTGATTGCATGGCTCTGACTCAATACCCAGAGGTTATCGACTGTGCGTGATTGGTGAGTAAATGCTTCTTGCATTTCCATTTATTTCTGTAAACTTTGAATTTTTCTGTTAAAAAATATATTGTCTGTGCCTTTGTTATTTATTTCCCCTCCTCATTCTCTATAGACTATTAGATTGTTCACTTCAATGTTCTACAAGTTCTTAAGGGTTTTGATTGTGATTTTCTTTTTGATTCAAACATGTGTGACTACATTATTGCCATGACCTCATCCTCTACCTCTGACATGCTTTTTTGTGCTCTGTCTTGTCTGTTGACGATGGTTTCAACTATCTTTTCTATGTTATCAGTGATTGTTTCATTGCTGACATTTCCATTAAATATTTTCAAAATCTCAATTTCCTTGCTGTATTTCTTCTTTATATTTTTAAATTTATGTTCCAATTGGTTGATTATTTCATCACCTTTGCCAACTTTCTTATCTAGGTCCCATCTTGATCCCCTGTCTTTACTTTTCTGTTTTCTTTAATTCACTGTCTGGGCTTTGAGCCTTTGCAAAAGTAGGACTTTAAATTCTTATAGAATTTCACTCTCCCATTAGATTGCTTTCTAATTTGAGAAATTATGCACTTGGAATTGCATCAGAGAGTCCTGTTTTCTCATCTTCCTTCACCCTCTCTGTGTTTTTGTTTGTTTGTTTGTTTGTTTTCTTTTCTTGTGTGTGTGTGTGTGTGTGTGTGTATTGCTTTCTGTGCAGCCTACACAGTGTGGCTCTGGCTTTCTTTCTTCCCTCTGCTGTATCCAGTCCCTGGTCACATCACCACAGCCTGGCCAGCCTATCTCCAGTTCACTGTTGTTAACAGTATTCAGAGCCAGGGTGGAGCAGCACATTTTTGTCAGCCACCTGGGCCCTTGTCCTCGAGCAAGCACTACAGTTCATAAGACACTGGTTGGAAGTCATCCTCTGACTCCTCTGCAAGGATATTTCAGATAGTACTTTGAGTTACTTTATTTTTCTTCAGCTCTTTCTCACACAGGAATAGAACCTGTGCAAATATAAAGCTTCTCCTTTGCTGGGTTCCATGGAGGCAGTTTCTGTTCCACCAACTTTTCTGGAATATTCATGCTATAATTTTCCATAAAACTATTTTTTCTGTGTTTTTAATAAAATATTTTTGAGAAATTTGTTATTCAAAAGTTATATGTAGATATAAATACATAGTGTGAGACTAGGAATCTTTCATGAGTTACCTAGCATGGTTAAATTCAGTAAATCTTCATCAAAGACATAGATGTGAATGCAAACCCTTGTCAGGACATGCTGTGAGTCTGACACACATTAAGGGAAGTTCCTCAGAGAAAGCAAACTTCTAGAAAGAAACTTCCTTCTTACCATATAAATATATATATTCATAAAGACACATAATGGGCCTCCACATTGTCATAACATATTTGAACATCAATGTTTATTGCAGCATTCATTAAATACCTAAAGTATGGAACCAACCTAGAGGTCCAAGAACAAAGAAATGGGTGAGGGTAGTTTGTTATGTATTAACAATGGATTTTTTCAACCATAAACATTTATAAATGTGTGTCATTTTATGAAAATGGATGTAATCAAACTAGTTGAATTAAGTTAGTCTCAGAATTATAAATATTGCATAAAATATATAAGTATTCTATGTAATACATAAATATGAATGTTGTTTTAGTTCATTTATAGTTCTAGATTTTATTAAAGCTATCTTAAATTGCTCATATGGTGTGTGTGTGTGTGTGTGTGTGTGTGTGCATGTATGTATATGTGTATGTGGAATCAATACTGTTCAGTAGGACAAATGATGCAAAAATGAAGGAGGATGCTGAGAAAGAGAATATGTGGGTATGAAGGGAAACATACATATAATGTGTATGTACATGAAAACTTGAAATATTGGTGAATGATGGTTACTAGGGAAGGGAGAATTATACTTCTTTGGGGATTTAGTCACAAGTATGTTTCCCATGCTCTAGTGGATGATCACAAACCTAAATATACTTGCCTTTCAGTAAATGAAAATTGTAGGTTATTTAAAAAGAAAGGGCTATGTGAAGTTGAAATTTGGAGACATAAAGATAAATTCAGTGTAGGGGAATGGGAAAAGGAGAAAGGAGGGGTGGTAAATATGATCATATTTCCATTGTATACTGTAGATGTAACCAACCGTCTTATAAATAAGAAACACAGAACCAATGCAAAGAAGAAAGCCAAGAGGTCAGAGCTAAGAGCCAAAACCTTACCCTTCCTCCTGCAGTGGTCCTACCTCTCCGAAGGAGCTCGTACTTCCTGTGTTAAAGTCTTTATATAGTCTCTGTTCTGCCTTCTCATTGGTTGCAAACCCAACCACAGGACTGCCTCATTACGGCCTGTCCGTATAGACCTCCAGGTGTTCTATGGTTGGTATTGAAATTGAAGGCATGTGTATCCAATGCTGGCTGTATCCCTGAACACACAGAGACTTACCTAGTTCTGTCTACCAAGTGCTGTGATCACAAACATACACCACCACTGCCCTGCTTTCCTATGGCTTGCTAATAGCTCTGACCCCCAGGTAACTTTATTTATTATACAAATAACATTTTGGTACAAAAGAAAATATCACCATAGTATACACATAATTTTTTAATTTTAATTTTATAAAGTTTATTTTAAAAACTTGCAAACAAATAAAAACATCACACACTAAAATTAGTCAGACCCAACATGTCTACAACTCAATGAAGTCTTATACATTTAGAATAGCCATTCAGAACAGGATCTGTGAACCTTCATGTACATAGGAAATTTTTAATGAAATATGAGCCATTATCACTTACTGTAATCATTGCAACTATAAAAAAATGAAAATAATCTATCATATTTAATAACATGGATATTTTTAATATTCATGGCCATTGTTCTATAATTGCATCTTAGATTTATTTTCTTTAGAGGACAGTTTACTGTTGCTGATTGAACAACTAATATTTCTCATATCAATCTGATTTCCTTTTTCCTTTTTTGTGTTGGGAATCCAATCTACTGTCTGGCAGATGCTGGACCAGTATTCTACCCCTGAGCCATAACTCCAGCCCCAAGACGATTCTTTAATCTCAACTGCATTTGATTAAGACACCCAGAGCTCTCATTTCTTGTAAGAAATAAGATGTATCAGCATTTCCAGTTTCCATAAATGGAGACACAATTGCAGTGTTCACCAAACACTGTTGGAAAACAAACATGAACTATCAAATCAGATGATGAGTTGCAAAGTGCTAATGGGAGAAAAATTGAAATGATACATCAACTAATGTATGAATTCTGAATTTAGCATCTTTGAAAACTTGACACCTGCCCATTAAAATGTATTTGAGGGCAGGTGTGGGCAATCTAGATATCTTAATGTTCATGTCTAACAATTCTCCATTTAAGATGACATGGCTCCTTCATTTACACAAAATGCGTGATTCCACCTATGACAACGGACTACAATTTCATGATGAAATGGTGTTGACCTCCAAATAAAATGCATAAGAATGGTGTGGGAAGTAGTATTTTTTACTGGATTCCATTTTGAGTGTTTATGTTATTTTTGTGTGAATAATTCTAAGTATCACTCTTGATAAAATTACTTGACACATTGCTTTCAATAAAGCCACTTTTTGTTTGTTTGGATGTAAGCTTTAACTACATATTGCAGGCTGCCTTCACATGCATGCTCCCCCTGCTTCAATTTGAAAGTACTAGAATTACACATTTGTTCCATTGTGCCTAGTTGATCATAAAAAAAATATTTTATTTTTTTATCATTGAAGGATGTTCTCAGAGTGGAGTGTGACTCCTGGAAGGTAATGGATTTGTTTGTGAAGGTAAGCCAATGAACAAACATATGATCAACACTGTGTATAGGTAATAGGATCTTTGCTTCAAGCTAAAAGTCACTTATATCCTCTTCTGATTGTTAATTTCAACTGGCAACTTAGTGTACTCTAGAATCGCCTAGAAGATAAGCCTCTTGGCTTGTCAATGAGGGATGATATAGATAAGGTTCATTGAGATAAGAAGACCTTCCTTAAAGATGGTTGGCACCATTCCCTGGGCTGGGGTTCTAGACTGATTTAAAAGGAGAAAGAAAGCTGAACATCAGCATTTATCTCCCTTAGCTTCCTGACTGTTGATAAAATGTGACCAGGTTGCCTCACACTCCTCTTGCCATAACTCCAACCCTCCCCACACATGATGGACTGTATCTTGGAAATGCGGCCCAAAATCAACCCTCCTCTTTAAGTTACTCTTATTAGATGTTTGGTCACAGCAACAGGAACCTGACTACTACAATACTGATCAGAACTTTCAAAACTTAATGGCTGAGGACAGACTCAGCAGGTTGTCTGAATGTGTTTGATGATGCTTATGCTCATCTTAAGAACACCAGTGAAGACCTCACTATTCTGTAACTAGGCCAATGCCACTTGTAACACAGGGAAAACACAGAAATTAAATCATTAAACTGTGTTTCTTCTAGAGAGCCGATAATCTTAGAAGACAGTAGATAGACATCCTGAAGATATGCCCACCATCATTTCTTTAGGTAGAGATTACATCAGGAGAAGGAGCAAATGCTGTCATTCTCCCCACAGCTTGTTCTCACTCTTGTGATGAGAGGACCATCCTCTGAGATTGATGGTGTTGGGGCATCATTACATACTTCCTGTGGCAGTGGACACTCATAAACACCATGGCCTCCTAGTCTTATCTTCTTCCTGAGCTCACCATGTGGATGCCATGTAGACTGAATATTAAATGAGAGCAAACAATTCATTGTATATGTATGTTATGTATGTATTCAATATATGTATTCATGTAGAGTCCCTCATAAAGAGAGAAGCATAAATTTGTATTCATATTGTAGCTTATGAATTATAGTTGTCAATTCTAATACTTTTTTTAAAAAACAAACAATTCAACAGACCATCTGAAGATTTTAAATTCTTTCAGACTAAAAACTATATCTATCTTTTTTATCTTGGTATCCTCAGAAACTTTTACAGTTTTCAGGCCACATAACACATATAACTGTATGCAAGTTGATCTCTTATAAGAATGTAATGGGATTCACATGTGTTTTCTACATGGTGCCATTGCAGGACCTTGTAAGGAATCCAATTTATCTTATTTATTTTATTGTTTATATTCCGTTTAGGTTAAGTCATGAGCTTAACCACACTTGATGCTAATGCAATCTTCAGTGGAAAAAATAGTTTACTTATTAGACTGTTGAATGTTTTGGTTTCTTTTATACTTTAATTTAACAAATTATTTAAGACATTTTCTTATTTATATTTGATTGTATTCTTAAACTACACTGTAGCAGGATATTTGATCACACTGTGTGAAAATATGTTGCTGTGTTACCTTGCCTGCCTAGACAATTTGTGATTGGTTTAATAAGAGGCTGAATGGCCAGCAGCTAGGCAGAAAAGGATAGGTGGCACTTCTGGGGAGAGATAAGAATTCTGGGAGGAATCTGAGGCATAGGAGTTGAGAAGAACTATTGTGGAGAGGAACTGGACATACAGTATGTAGGACAGGTAATGAGTCACTTGGTAGAATGTAGATTAATATAAGTGGGTTAAATTAAGTTATAAGAGCTAGTTGGAAAGAAACTTAAGCCAAAGTCAAACTTTCATAATTAATAAAAAGTCCCTGTGTCATTATTTAGGAGATGGTGGTCAAAAGAAAATCTAACTACACTATACTCAGGATCTTGCTATTTTAGGTCAATAACTTATTTTAACCTTTTCTAGTGATAATAAGAAGAACTTGTCTATCTTTGTAAATATCATATTTAATGATCACTTTCAACAACTTTTCTAAAAATTTAACTACTTACTACATTTATAAAAATATCTTTTGATAACTTTATACATGAATATATATAGCTCATATCCACACTCTAGCTTCTTCCACTGAATTTTCTCCCCAAACCTCAACTAACACTCCTCTCCCATATTCGTATTCATTTCTTCTTTTCCTCCTCTTCCTCCTTCTTTTCTCCTTCTATAACATTGAGTCCAGTTTGAGCTGCTTGTATAGAATGGGTGTGGCACCATCTACTGTATCATGGACAACTGATTATGGACCACATCACTGAAGAAAACTAACTCACTCACCCCAGTGGTCATCAACTGTCAATCGCTCCTTAGCTAGCAGTGAAGGCTCTTGTCACCATGAGAATCGATGCTTCAGTTATTGACTATGGATGTCTTATCCAGCTAGGTTGAAGGCCCATGTGGTCCTCCCCAATCCATGCTGCAACTGTTGATTGTTCAACTGTTGTGCACTAACTACAACTGCTGTCAGTTCATGAGTACAATGGCCCTGTCATGTACAGAAGACACTGCTGTTACCCAGTCCTTCCTAACCTCTGGCTCTTACAATCCTTCCACCTCCCTTCTATGATTTCTTGAGGAGAGTATGTGATACAGATGTTCCATTTGTGGAGGGTCACTCCCAGTCACTTAGTCTCTGCACTTTGACCAATCTTGACATTAAGTGACACTAAGTATATATCTTCACTTACATAGGTTTAAATCATTTACATTTCTTTCAGTAGAATTAGTTTAGAGATTTTTAAACATATAAAAAAGGAGAGAAGGCTATACAATGAGACTTTCTTAACCCAGCTTCCGTGAGGATAGATTCACTAGGGCCTCACTCTGTTCTTTGGGCTCCTTCCTTCATCCCAGGATTGTGAAACAAGTCCTAGAGACTGCACTGCTCACGTATAAATACTCAACATTTCATTTCAAATACATAAAAGGTCTTCTTGCAAACAAAACCACAGCAGTATTTTTGTGCCAAAAAAATTAACAATAATTTCCTAATATTAAATATTTAGTATTGAATATGGTTTTTTCATGTGTATTTAAAACACCTTTGTTTCCAATGGTCTACAGATACTTTATAATTGTAAGTATAATTATCTAGCCCTGATTATTAAGTAATTGCTTCTTAGTTAAATTTTATTGGTTAATTTTATATTTATAATTTTACTTCTCATTCAAGAGTGAGAATATGTTAGCTTATGTAATGTCATGTTCTATATCCAATTAACTCCAAAATCTAATATAACATAACAGAAATATATTAGTCATATACATAAAAATATTCAAATATACATTACTATATCATTCTCCAAGAAGTAACTCAGAACCTAGACTTGGGAGCAAAGGCCTGAGTAAATGTGTATTATTGGCATGAGCAAGGCCATGTTAAAGATCTGAGTACCTCATATCCATGAGAATTACAAGGCCTTCCCCTGGTTGGAGTACAGATGTTGACATTGTATGAAGAAAATGTCAACTGCAGGTTTCTTACCCAGGATGTTGAAAATGTTTGTAGAAAGTGGTTGATACTCACCTTCTTCCTCCAGGGAAGTAGCAACCTGAGATTGTTCTGTTACCCAGAGCCACTACCAAGACTAGCTAATGCTCCACCTCATCTCAGTTTGTGCTGTGTATAATAGATGTGCTGACTTCTCAGGATGCTAATGGAGTCTCCATCAGAGCATGTGCTTACCTGATCCCAGTTTTTCTACATGATTATCTGCCATTTTCTCATTCCCCATTAACGAAGTCAAGTCAATCCCAAAGTTATACAAATGACTGGTCACAACACTTTGTACATTTTTGTCTCCCCCACTCCTGTATATGTGCAGGCATACATATTTGTATGTGAGAACATGTATTTGAGCATACATGAAGGCCAGAGTCTGAAATCATGCATCTTGTTCAGTAACACTCCATCTTACTTTTTCAGACATAGCTCAGGGAACCTGAAGCTCACATATTTAACTAGATTGACTGACCAGCAAGCCTCAGAGATTTTCCTGTTTCAGCATCATCAATACCAGGGGTACAGGTGTGCATTGCTGAATCTGGAGTTTTTAACTTGGGTGCTAGGAGATCAAATCCAGTTCCTCATTCATGTGAGACAATTGCTCTACTGACCAAGCTTACTCTCAAGCCCCTATGCAGTTGTTTACTTGGAAATTGTTACATGCTTCAAAGTCCTCAAAATTAGTGAACAAATGAAGAGAGGTGGGGTTGGGATGAGGGAGGGCATAGCTAGCAAATGACCTTTATCATTTTGTTCACCTCCCCCATTGGAAAAAGCAGTTTCCTGAAATCAAGAAAGCATATAGATCTATGGAAAATGAAGCTCCTGGCTGGGCATAAACTTGTTAGGATCTGGCCACTTTCCAAATCCATTTTTGCAATGAAGAATACTAGTGATGCTTAATGGGCTGAGAGACATCTTTTCCACTTTTGGTCTCCATTTCAGCCTACCAGAAGGAAGGCATTACATAGAAATCAGTGCTCAAAAGCTTTCTCTCTGGTTGTACATGATGTACAGAGACAGGAGGATCCCTGAGATTCACTCTACAGCTATGCTAGTCTTCTCTGTGATTTCCAGCTGGGTAAGAAGCTGTCCAAAAATTTTAAAAGAAAAAACAATGAAAACATGAAGGTGGGAAATATCAGAGGATGTCTTCTAACCTCCATATGTACAAACGTACACATATGCATGTATACATATGATCATATACCTGGCACAAACAAGCACACACATAAAAAGATAGTTTTAATCATTAGATATAAAATATTGTTGACCTGAGTATTAGAGTAAAGATAAAAAATAAATGCACATTCACTTGGTAGCTGTAAACACACCTTTCTGCCCAGTGGTAGAGGTGGTTCACGCCTTTAATCTCAGTCAGTACTCAGGAGATAGAGGCAGGCCGATCTCAGTGAGTTCAAGGTCAGCCTGGTATACAGAACTAGTTCCAGGACAGCTAGGGCTATTACACAGAAAAACCCTGACTCAAAAAAATAAAACAAAAAAAGTTCTGTATATAAAAAAATTAATGACTTGTATATTGTTACATATTACAAATTATGGATTGTTATTCAGTCAAAATTTGACTGCTTAAATGAACTATTCGTTTCATTTATATGTTCTTCTAAAATTTAAGCAGTGATTACACATGTATTGAACTACTTACATTATTAGGACAGTCATCTCACTATTTTATTGCTTCTTAATAGCAAGCAAAACAATAATTGATATGCCTTTAAATGCATGATCATTTTCAGTAAATTCTAGGCATTGAAGTTAATAAAATAAATATCATCTAGATATTAAAATTTTCAGAATGTATTTTATATGCAAAATATTTTCAATATACACTTATAGAACATACTTCAAAATATGATACATAGTACAATGTGATTTAACAAAAGATATGTACATAATTATGTTCAATTTATATTTGTGCAAAATATATAAATAAATAAGAATCAATATCAGGCAATATTTATGAATTTACCATTGCTCTGTAGGTTCAGAGTCAGCCTTGACATAATGAGTATTAGCTCAAGGTCTCAAGGTCTCCAAAAGCCAAAATCAAGATAGTAGCAGATCTGTACGTTTTCCCTTGAAGACTGAAAAGGAATACATTTTAAAGCCCATGCACATTATTGCCAAGGTTCAGTTCATTGTCCTGGTTTGATTGATGTTCTCTGTTTTCTTGGCACATAGACCCTCCCTCTCCCAAGCACAAGGACAGGGCAGATCCATTTCAGCTTCTCAACTCTCTGATGCCTCTTAATGTCCTCCCCCCATTTTCCACAGCCCCTGGATTGCATTGAACCACCAAAATGATCCAGAACAAACTTCTCATTAAATTAATTGATCTGGGTCTTTTTAGAGTGCAGTGTTTCCCATTTAGAGTAGAATTTCACAGTCATGGCATTAGATAGTAGATTCTTTATGGGTACCTAATTCTGTTTCAGCACATAAGTGACCAAGCAGGGATAAAATAAAATTCAATCTGAAGTTTATAATTATACTATCTCAATTATATTTTTGCTATTGTTAAAAAGTACCTAAGAAGTTCAACTTTAAAAGAAGAGCGCCAATGAGATGGTGTGACTCCTAATTGTGAATGTTAAACTGACAAACCTGGGAAGAAGGAACCTCAGTTAGATAATTGGCTCCATTGGCTTGGTCTGTGTTCACATCTGTTGTGCATTTTCTTAATCACCTATAGAAGTAGAAGGGCCTAGCCCACTGTGGGAGGGTACATCCCTAGACAGGTGGGTTTGGGTTCACTGAACAACCCAGAGAAGCAAGCCAGTAAGCTACTTTTCATCATGGTTTCTGCTTTGAGCTCCTGCTTTGAGTTCATCACTTGGCTTTGCTAGATGATGTACTGTAAAGTATAAGATGCAGTAATCCTTCCCTCTACCAGTGGCTTTGGTCATAGTATTTATCACAGCAACAGAAAGCTAACTAGGACAGATGGCTCATTGTTAATGCTGCTTGATATAAAGCCTGATGGCCTGAGTTCTATACACACAAATAAGTGTTTCATACAATACATTTTATGACAGATTGTAAAAGGTAAGCTTTACTTTGGCTCACAGTTTTAGAGATTTCAGTATATGAAAAATTCATCCCAGTTATTTGGAGTTGTGTCATGGCTCTAGAGAACCACAGGAAGAAGACATGCCACTCAGACCTGTGCATGATATCACAAGAAACTGGAGGCATGAGGGAGAGAAATTATGACATCATAGTACATTTATTCCCTTCATGGCTGCTTTCTCAGTGACCCAACTTCAGTTACCTAGGCCTAGCATCCTAAATGGTGTGTCACCTCCTTATTGCACCAAATCAAGAATTTTCTTTTTAATCACATAGACCTGTAGAGAACATTCCCAATCCAAATAATAGCATTTTATAAAGATTATATTACTGCTGATTCACTTTTTATAATTTTTATTAGTACATACTAATAATATATTAATATATATTAATGGGATTCATTAAGACTTTTGTGTATATGTTTTTAATATATTTCAATCATGTTTACACCCATTTAGCTCACCCTCCTCCTGCTACTGTGGTTATCTTCTTCCCAACCTGTTCCCCTTCTACTACCATAGTGTGTGTGTGTGTGTGTGTGTGTGTGTGTGTGTGTGTGTGTGTGTGTATGTAAGAGAGTGGGGGATGAAAAGGGAGAGAAAGAACTGAATTGTATTAGGGTTACTTCTAGGAATATGGGTAAGGGATTGTTTCATAGAGGCATGTCCAACATTACAATAACAATACTTGAGACTATTTCCCCTCCCTCTAAAAACTATCAACTGCCTCTCTCTAGAAACTTTCAACTGCCTCAAAATCTCAAGACATCACAGTCTACTCCCTCTTCAAGGACAGATTGTTGATGGACTCAAGTGGTTGCAAATCACATGCAGATGATCACAGTTGTTGTGAATTCATGAGTGCAATGGCTTTTTAATTTCCTGAAGACAGTGTTTCACAGTACTTCCACTCCTTTTGACTCTTTCTTCACAGCTCATTCTATATTTATTAATCAATTTGGGCTTTCATTTAAATTAAGATGTTACTCATGCCCAGGAACACCCGCCCAACTCAGCCCCAGTTGCCAGCCAGCAGGCAGGGCTCCTGCTGGAAGGCTCCCTGTTCACTAAGACCCCTGAGCAGCAGACCCTGCAATTTACATACCCTGCCCCCATTCCCATCCGCCTGAGACCCCAGCCACTTCCTAAGGCTTGGAAACCAACCTTCAGTGCTATTCTGGCCTAGAGAGCTCTCATTGGGCCTAGAGAAAGAGCTCTCATTGGACAAAGGGCTGTCATTGGACCAAGAGTAATCTCAGCAGACAGGGAATCTGCCAGCCCTCATTAAACCAAGAGTGACTTTCTGAGAAATAGAATCTGCCACCTCTCATTAGACTAAGAGAGACTTCTTGAAAAACAGAATCAGTCAGTTCTGACTGGATCAAGAGTCCTGAGAAGACCAAGAAAGCATCTGTGACTCACAGAATCAACTAGCTTGTGTTGACCCTAGAGTAGCTCTCTGAGACACAGAATCTGCCTGCTCCAATTAGACCAAGAGCTAAGATTAGACCCAGGAGGGCCCCCTGATACACAGACACAACAAGCACAGAGTGGACCAACAGCAACTCACTCAGACAGAAGCACTTCTTATACCCATTAGAGGAGGAGATGGGCAGACGTCAAGGCAGAAGTACATACAACAACATACAGAGCAATACAGCATCACCAGAACCTAGCCCTCAGTCAACAGCAAGACCTGAACATCACAAGGTAGTAGAAGCAGAAGAAAGCAACCTTAAGAATAGCATTAAGAAGATGCTAGAGGCCTTTCAAGAAAAAACGAAAAATGAAATGCAGGAAAATATAAACAAAAAAGTGGAAGAAATCAATAAAGAAATTGAGAAAAAGACAAACAAAATATTGGAAGAAATAGAGGAAAAGACAAATAAATTGGAAGAAAAGCAATTAAACAGGTGAGGGAAATAGTTCAAGACCTGAAAAGGAAAACAGAAACAATGAAGAAGACACAAACAGAGGGAATGCTGGAAATAGAAAATCTGAGTAAACGAACAGGAAACATAGATGCAAGCATAGCCAATAGAATACAAGAGATGGAAGAGAGGATCTTTGGTGTAGAGGATACAATAGAGGAAATGGATTTGTCAGTCAAAGAAACTACTAAAGCAAAAAATTCATAACACAAAATGTCTAAGAACTCTGGGACACCATGAAAAAACCAAACCAAAGAATAATAGGGATAGAAGAAGGAGAAGAACACCAATGTAAAGGCAAAGAAAATATAGTCAGCAAGATCATAGAAGAAAACTTTCCCAACTTAAAGAAGGAAATACCTTTGAAGATACAAGAAGATACTAGACTCCAAAAAAAGTCTCCTCTCCACAAATAATTAAACAACTAAACGTACAGAATAAAGAAAGTATATCAAGAGCAGCAAAGGAAAAAGGCCAAGTGACTTATAAAGGCAAATCCATCAGAATAACACGCAATTTCTCAATGGAGACTTTGAAAGCCAGAAGGACCTAGACAGATGTAATGCAGACACTAAGAGACCATGGATGCCAGCCTAGACTAATATACCCAGCAAAACGTTCAATCATCATAGACGGAGTGAACAAGACATTCCAAGACGAAACCAGATTTAAACAATACCTATCCACAAATCCAGCCCTACAGAAAGCACTAGAAGGAAAATTCCAACCTAAGGAAGTCAAATACACCCACGAAAACACAGGCAATAGATAACCCCACAGGAATAAACTCCAAAGAAGAGAAGTACACACAAACTACCACCAAAAGATAACAGGAACTAACAATCACTGGTCACTATTATCCCTTAATATCAATGGACTTAATTCACCTATAAAAAGACACAGGCTAACAGAATGGGTATGAAAGCAGGACCCATCTTTCTCCTGCATACAAGAAACATACCTCAAATTCAAAGATAGACACTATCTAAGAATTAACGGCTGGGAAAAGTCTTTCCAATCAAATGGTCTTAAGAAGCAAGCTTGTGTAGCCATCCTAATAGCCACCAAAATAGACTTCAAACTAAAATCAATCAAAAGAGATCAAGAAGGACATTACATGCTCATCACAGGAAAGATCCACCAAGATGAATTTTCAATTCTGAACATTTATGCCCCAAACACAAGGGCACCCACATATGTAAAAGAAACATTACTAAAGTTTAAATCACACATAAAACCCCACACATTAATAGTAGGAGACTTCACTTCAACACCCCACTCTCACCACTGGACAAATCTACAAAATGGAAACTTAGCAGAGAAATAAAGGAGTTAACTGATGTTATTACTCAAATGGACTTAATTGATATCTACAGAACATTCCATTCTAACAAAAAAGAATATGCCTTCTTCTCAGCACCCCATGGAACCTTTTTTAAAATTGACCACATACTTGGCCACAAAAAAAATCTCAACAGATACAAAACAATTAGAATAACCTCTTGTGTTCTATCAGACCACCATTGTATAAAGTTAGATGTCAACAACAACAAAAATTAAAGAAAGCCTACAATCTCATGGAAAATTAATAATGCTCAACTAAATCACCAATGGGTCAAGGAAGAAATAAAGAAAGAAATTAAAGACTTCCTAGAGATCAATGAAAATGAATATACTACATACCCAAACTTATTGGACATTAGGAAAGCAGTGCTAAGATGAAAATTCATAGCACTCAACTCCCACATAAAGAAGTTTAAAAAATCTCACACTAGTGACTTAACAGCACACCTGAGAGCCCTAGAATAAGAAGAAGCAAAGTCATCTAGGAGGAATAGACACCAATAAATAATCAAATTGAGAGCTGAAATCAATAAAATAGAAACAAAGAACAATACAAAGAATCAATGAAACAAAGAGTTGGTTCTTTGAGAAAGTCAACAAGATAGACAAGCCCTTATCCAAACTAACTAAAAGGCAGAGAGAGAAAGAGAGCATCCAAATTAGCAAAATCAGAAATGAAAAGGGAGACATAACAACTAACATTGAGGAAATCCAGAAAACCATCAGGTCATACTTCAAAAACCTGTACTCCACAAAGCTGGAAAATTTAAAAGAAATGGATCATTTTCTGGATAGGTACCACATACTTAAGTTAAATCAAGACCAGATAAACTATTTAAATAGACCAATAACCCCTAAGGAAATGGAAACAGTCATTAAAAGTCTCCCAACCAAAAAAAAGAAAAAGCCCAGGACCGGATGGGCTTTTTAGCATTGAATTCTACCAGCTCTTCAAAGAAGAGTTCATACCAATACTCTTTAAATTGTCCCACACAACAGAAACAGAAGGAACATTACCAAACTCCTTCTATGAGGCTACAATTACCCTGATTCCCAAGTCAAACAAAGATTCAACAGAGAAAGAGAACTACAGACCAATCTCCCTCATAAACATTGATGCAAAAATACTCAATAAAATATTGGCAAACAGACTCCAAGAACACATCAAAACAATTATCCACCATGATCAAGTAGGCCTCATCCCAGGAATGCAAGGGTAGTTCAACATACAAAAGTCTGATAATGTAATATATCATATAAACAAATTGAAGAAAAAAACCACATGATCATCTCACTAGATGCAGAAAAGGCCTTGACAAAATCCAACACTCCTTCATGATAAAGGTCTTGGAGAGATCAGGAATACAGGGAGCATACCTCAACATAATACAGGCAATTTCCAGCAAGCCAACAGCCAACATCAAAGTAAATGGAGAGAAATACGAAGGGATTCAACTTAAATCAGGAACAAGACAAGGTTGTCTGCTCTCCCCATACTTGTTCAATATAGTACTTGAAGTTCTAGCCAGAGCAATAAGACAACATAAGGAGATCAAAGGGATAAAAATTGGAAAGGAAGAAGTCAAGCTTTGACTATTTGCAGATGACATGATAGTATACATAAGTGACCTCAAAATTTGACAAAGAAACAATACAGTTTATAAACACCTTCAGCAATGTACCAGGATACAAGATTAACTCAAAAAAATCAGTAGCCCTCCTATATACAAATGACAAACAGGCTGAGAAGGAAATCAGAGATACATCACCTTTTACAATAGCCACAAATGATATAAAATACCTTGGGATAACTCTAACTAAACAAGTAAAGGACCTGTATGACAAGAACTTTAAGTCCCTGAAAAAAGAAATTGAAGAAGATGTCAGAAAATGGAAAGATCTCCCATGGTCATGGATAGGTAGGATTAACATAATAAAAATGGCAATCTTATCAAAAGCAATCTACAAATTCAATGCAATCCCCATCAAAATACCAACACAATTCTTCACAGTCCTGGAAAGAGCAATACTCAATTTCATATGGAAAAACAAAAACAAACAAACAAACAAACAAACAAACAAAACAACAACAACAACAACAACAAAAAAAAAAAAGCAGGATAGCCAAAAGAATCCTGTACAATAAAACAACTTCTGGAGGTATCACAATCTCTGACTTCAAGCTCTACTATAGAGCTACAGTAATAAAAACAGCTTGGTACTGGCATAAAACCCGACATGTGGACCAATGGAACCAAACTGAAGACACTGACATTAATCCACATACTTATGAACGTATGATTTTTGACAAAATAGCCAAAACTGTACAATGGAAAAAAGAAAGCATCTTCAACAAATGGTGCTGGCATAACTGGATGTCAACATGTAGAAGTCTGCAAATAGATCCATATCTGTCACCGTGCACAAAACAAGTCCAAGTAGATCACAGACCTCAACATATATCCAGTTACTCTGATCCTGATAGAAGAGAAAGTAGGAAGTAGTCTTGGATGCATTGGCACCTCAGATCACTTCCTAAATATAACACCAGTAGCACAGACACTGAGAGAAACAATTAATAAATGGGACCTCTTGAAATTGAGAAGCTTTTGTAGGGCAAAGGACATGGTCAATAAGACAAAACGACAGCCTACAGAATGGGAAAAGATCTTCACCAACCCCACATCTGACAGAAGGCTGATATTCAGAATATATAAAGAACTCAATAAATTAGACATCAAAATACCCAACAGTCCAATTTAAAAATGGGCTATAGAGCTAAACAGCAAATTCTCAACAGAAGAAGCTCAATGCCTGAAAGACATTTAAGGAATTGCTCAACATCCTTAATCATCAGGGAAATGCAAATCAAAATGACTCTGAGATACCATCTTACACCTATCAGAATGGCTAAGATCAAAAACACTGAAGAGA
>CABHPQ010141139.1:0-37033 GCA_902168405.1 Peromyscus aztecus
GTGATGAAAACCACAGAAATAGATTTATGTGATCAGTACCAGAAGACACAATTTTTTTTAATTTTTATTTATTTATTTATTTATTTATTTATTTATTTTGGTTTTTTGAGACAGGGTTTCTCTGTGTAGTTTTGCGCCTTTCCTGGAGCTCACTTGGTAGCCCAGGCTGGCCTCGAACTCACAGAGATCCGCCTGGCTCTGCCTCCCGAGTGCTGGGATTAAAGGCGTGCGCCACCAACGCCCGGCAAGAAGACACAAATTTTAAGACCGTGATCCCGTCTCTAAGAGTTCACAGTGAGCTACTAAGGAAGCATGAAGCATAGACTAAGTAGTGAGTGTGCCGCTTCGACTCTGTAGTCACTCTAATCAGACATTTCATTTTAAGTCAGCATTTATTCATTGAATATAAGCATGCATTGGCCTTACAAAAATAGTGCTGTGGATCTTGACTGATTGTACATGTTAATAGGAGGAAGATAGATAGACAACTAGTATATGAGGTGCTGCACACCATATTAGCACAATGGAAATAAGAAGAACAACAATCAGAGGGTCCTGGGGTGTCCTGTTCAGGTGTGGTGTCTTAGTTACTTTTCTAGTGCTGTGGTAAGATACTATGCCTAAGGTAACGTATAAGAAAAAGTTTAAATTGGGCTGTAGATGGTTATAGTCTATGATGGTGGCATAAAGGCATGAAAGTAGGCAGCTGGAACAGTAGCTGAGATTGCCCATCTTAACCACAAGTAGGAGTCAGAGAGGGTATAGTGGGAATAATGTGAGTCCTTTGAAATCTCAAAGCCCACCCCCAGTGACATATCTCCTCCAACAAGGTCATACTTCCTAATCCTTTCTCAACAGTTCCACCAACTGGGAAACATAAGAGCCTGTGGGGAACATTTTCTTTCAAGCCACCACATGTGATTAATTCTGCTTGAGAAAGGCTCAGTTTTACTGGGGATAGTCTTTGAATGGCATTTCTAACCTTGAGACTTTAAACTTTCCAGTTTTATTGTAGTATAATTTACAGACCATTAAATTCACCCAATGTAAGTGTATGGTCTGATAATTTAAAGTAAATCTATGCAGCAGTCATCACAAGCCGGCTTTAAAACACTTCCCTCACCTCCCATGGAGCTCTTTTGTGCCTCTCTGTCATCTAGCCCTCAGCTCCCGATCTCACACAACTCTTGCATCTATTTTTTTTTTTATAGTTTTGCCTTTTCTAGAATTTTTTAAAAGAATGAATGGAATCATATGACACTTTGTATTTATAGTCTGATATCTTTCATTTGTTATGTTTTAGGTTTACTTATGCTATACATGCACCATTATTCATTGCAGAGAGCACTGCATTGCACGGCTTTAATTTCCTTTGTTTATCCATTCACTGATGAATGATGCATTTCTCCAATGTTTTGGCTGTTTTGAATAATTCTATTCTGAGTATTTGCTTTGAATGCCATTTGTGGACATACACTTTCATTTCTGTTGAGCAGATAAGTTTGAGTGGAGTTACTGGGTAAATATGTGCCTAGCTCTTTTGGAAGTTACTGGTATCTAGAGTAGCTGCACATTAGGTGTTTCCACATTAGGACTTAGGATAATACTCCTTCACATCTTTAACAGTTGGCATTCTTATTCATTTTGATTCTAGTATGCTCTATTGACACTGTAATGGTATTTCTTTGTAATTTTAATTCACATTTTCTTCTTACACATTGACAACATAGTTGCATATATTATGGGGTACAAAGTGATGTTACAATATTTTAATATAAGATAAAATGATTAAATCAAGCTAATTAACCTATCATGGATGTCAAATATTTAATGATTTTTGTGTTGAGAACATTTGAAATTTACTATCTTAATAATTAAGTGCATAATACTCGGCTATTTGCTATGTTTATTGAGCTTTGCAATAGATAGAAAATTTCATATATACTCTTCCTGCCCAAGTGAGGTTTTGTGTCCTTTAATTGTCGTTACTCGGATCCTCCCTTCCCTGGGCTCTGGAAGCTCCACTCCACCTCTTGTTTCTTTGCGTTTGGTTGATTAGATTGCACATAAGTGAGAACATGTGGTATTTGTCTTTCTGTTTGGCTTAGAAAGCAAACAACAGTTAGGAAACAGAATGGCTGTGCAAAGCTTATTGTATCAGACAAGGCTAGATTTGTGGTTAGGGCAAGGTAATGAGAGGTCTTTTATATTATAGTAACCAAATAAATAAATGCAGCAAGACTCTAATGAGGATTCACTGAAGGATCCATGGGAAATAAAATTAGCAGGTTGCCTATTGAATATGATTATTCCTACAGAAACATTAATATTGTTACTTTATGAGATGTTTAAATTTTATGGGTCTTGAAGTTTGGGAACTGCTGCCTGTGTTGTTTTCTTCAAAGATTTGATTCTAACTTTGGCGGGGAAAGAGTTTGGCTAATGTCAGGAGTATTTTGTTTTTCCATTTGTGTCAGGGACAAGAGTTCACTCACCCTAGCTAGCATAAACAGAAGTAAGCGGGGTGGGAACAGTTGCATAGATAACTATGTAGATAGTGATAACTGTAGATTAATAGACAATTGATAGATAACAGAGTAGAGCTAAACCAGTAGTTTAACAACCAGAAGATAATTTTATTTGTAACTAATCCTTATTCTAGGAAAGATGAACTTTACCATTCCTGCTTCATAGATGGGGAGGCTAAGGGCTCCTGGGCTTTGCTCTTCCTCTCAGTTCTTCAGGTAGTAAATGAAAGGGTGGGAATCTTAGCACAGCTCTGAAGCCTAGAAGTCATCTTTATGTGTACTGCCAGAAGGCCCTGAAGTAACTAGAATTTTTTATTAGGAATGCAGAAAATAAGGGAATTTTATCCATGGAATTACTGTAGAAATCATCCACCCCATGCCCAAGATTGGCCAAGGGGAAAAGTGAGCTCAGGTTCTTTGGCTGAGCAAGCCCTAATCTAATTTTCTACTCATGTCCTGTGTGCCAGCAACTTTCCTGCCCTAATTTTCAGTAGAATTCTCATGGCTGTTTCTAGAAAATTGACTGGCTTTATTCAATGCTGTGTCCACCCCAGAGGGAAGGAATGGAAGCGGTTTGATCCCATTTCCTACTTTGATACTAAACTTGTAATTTCCAAAAGAAAAGGCAGACTTCTAACTTCTTGCCTGAGTTTTTTTTTAAACAATTTATTTATTTTTATTTTATGTGCATTAGTGTTTTGCCTGCATGTATGTCTATGTGAGGGTGTTGGGTCCCCTGGAACTGGAGTTATAGACAGTTGTGAGCTGCCATGTGGGTGCTGGGAATTTGAACCCAGGTCCTCTTAGAGAGCAGTCAGTGCTCTTAACCACTGAGCCATCTCTCCAGCCCCCTTGCCTGAGTTTTGACTTGTTCATCTGGACAGTGACTTCACAGAGGCATTTTCTCTATATCATAAGGTGAGTCCAGAATTCCATCACACCTTCTCAGAGGAAATCATATGAAACTCTTCATTCTGGCTTCCAAAGAAGTACCAGCCAGGAAAAGTGTGTTCAGGTCCAGGGCCAAGATGACCAGTGGATGGATAGTTCGGCCATGGGTTAGATAGTTTCTTCTAGGCAAAGGAAGGAGTGTAAGCCCTTAAGTCTGCATTTACAGAACATTAAAAGTAGATGCAAGTATGACCTCTTGTGGTAGAAGAATCTGCTAAATGGAAAGGGTCAGAAAAGCTGGTAAAGAAGTAGGAAAGTTCTAAGGAACTTCTAATGTGGTGAACCTTGTTTGTGAATCTCAAAGCTTCCATTCTAGCTGAGCTCTGTCACTTGAAAGCACTTTCTTCAACTCATCAAAGCCTCTGGTTAGTAGTAAACAAGTATCACATGACACATGAAAGTAACTAGTTTTATGATTCCTCAGAGTCACAAATTATCATTCACAGAGCAAAATAGTTTTGATCCTTTTATTGAGTGCCAAATGATAGGTCTTACTGTTCAGGAGGGAAATCTATTTTATTAAAATTGCAAGAAATAGAGAGACTAATATATATGCTATAAACCAAATAGGCAGAAATGTTATGATTGGAATTAGTAGAATTAGAAAAAGGAATTTAAGTCTGTGTTAATCATCATTCTGTCACTACAAGAGAATATCCGAGGTAATTAATTTATATAGAGAAAAGGTTTGCTTTGTTCATTGTTCTGGAGAGTCTCTTCCAAGGTCAGACAGATCTGTGTCCCTGGAAATCTGGTGGAGGTGTCAGGTAACAGTGGTAGGGAGTAGGTTGTGGAGCACATTGCTCATCTCCAGCCTCAAAGCAACAGAGGAAGAAGAGGAGACCATACCCTTGGAGAGTTTACTTCCTGACTATTCACAATGAGGGACTCTCCTTAGAGACTATCTCCCCCTGGTATTGGCCTGGGGATCTTTAACACATGAGCATTGAGGGTGGGCAGTCAAGATGCAGACTGAAGCAATTGGGAAGATAGGGTGCCTTTGTTGGCGGGATACTTAGAGATACAGGGATGATGTGGTACAAGACCAAGAGACCCTAGTTTCAATATCCTAGTAAGGAGAAGGAAGGGGGAACAAGGTTGGAATTTGCAAGGTTTTTAAGCTGATAATAGACACTGAGATCACAGCATTGAAGAAACATACTTATAATAAAAGGGAATTCAGCCAGCTTTTCAGCTTGAGGGTGTCTTGTACAGTGTAGATGGGTAAACAGTGAGTTGACTTTGCCTTCCATTTTCTACTAGGATGTGGGAGTTATAAGTAGCCTTTGTAGGGCTAGGGGAGAAGAGATAACATGATCAAATGCATTAAATTTTACATGTAATGTTTCATTTTATCTTCAAGACGATCCTTCAAGATAGAGGCTACTAATATATTTACAATCGCCAAAGACAACACAGATAATTAATGGATGCATGAAATTCCAGCTAAAATCTGATTGACTTCCACGTCCAGTTGTTTGTTTTACTTTAACATCTCATCTCCTTGAAGTGTGTCCTCAAAGGACCTCGGTGTGCAGTAGGAGGAATGTTGATAGACAGGGGTTTGGTTTCTTGTTTAACCAGCGTCAACAGCTCTTTGAAATAATCTTCCACAGTAACACTGTTTACTCTGGAACACAGCTCCTGTCAGTTTCTTCCTCTCTTGTTGCATTGACCACACTCAGAGAGATTTTTGTGACTTCTACATAGAATAATAAATCCTCTATTTTAAAAGTATTTCAGTAGTCCAAGTGCATCTTTATTTTCAGGGGGTCAATTTAAAGAGGTGGATGGCTTTAGGGTTTCTCAAGAAATAGGATACAAAACTATGTTACATGAGAAGGTATTAGGGGGGTGGAATTCTTACAGAAGAGAGAGGAAAAGGAAGCAGGGGCTAGACAAGTAGAGCAACTATAAACCAGGGCAAGTCTGACACTTGCAAAGGAAACTAGAAAGGAAAGACTATTTGGGGGAGTCTGAGACTAGAGGAGAACCTGTATTGGTTGACTGTAACCAGTTCTATCATATATGTGCCGTCTATCAGTGAGTGTCTGGGTACTGTGCATGGTATGTGGCCACAGTGTGAAGCGTCGTGATGGATCTGCAGTGTCAAACAAAGCTGGACGCTGTCTCTGGAAGGACATCTGAGCAGCACATCTGCTCCCAAGAGGTCTGTTGGCCTGGAACTGACTTAACCTCCTTTGAACTTCAACAGGTTTAAAGCACAGACAGAGCCGGGCGGTGGTGGCGCACGCCTTTAATCCCAGCACTTGGGAGGCAGAGGCAGGAGGATCTCTGTGAGTTTGAGGCCAGCCTGGGCTACAGAGTGAGTCCCAGGAAAGGTGCAAAGCTACACAGAGAAACCCTGTCTCAAAAAACCAAAACCAAAACAAAACAAAACAAAACAAAAAAACCCAACTAAACAAACAAACAAAACCTACAGGCAGCATGGCTGCTTTGCCACAGTCATTGTTTGAGCCTAGTTCCAGGGCTGGGTCAGCAGACACCCACTTCCTACATAGCCCTCCCTTGATGACATGACCCAAAACAGCAGGCTAAGCTTCTTGGGGAAGAAACTAGGCTTGTACATTTCCATTTCCACACAGAGAATTCAGTCTTCCCTTAGATAGCCTGTGACCAGAAGGAGTGAGGAGTATCTCATCTGTGTGTCTAGTGACATTCTTGTAGCCTTCATGGAACGGGGCAGAATGCTGTCCACACAGATGCACATGGCCAGGGATTGGCAGTACCTAAGAGCTGTCCACCCTTGGATCCCATGTTCACTTCACTTCCTCATTATCCAGGGCATTTCCCTCAATAGGCTTTCTGAGGGTCATTAGAAGAAGAAACAACTTACATTCTATTTTGCATCCTAGATTTTCTTCTTGGTTCATTAGTTTTTCATCCTGTTACTCCAAGACTTCATTAAAACCTGTATAAGTAATGAGAGAGATTCTTCCATTTGCTTTTAGATTTCTTGTTTTCCTGGACTGCAGAGTTGGGATCTCTTATCCTATCATGTCTTCCTTTGCCTCGGCAACAAATTCGATTCCATCAATGCAGTCAAACCACACCTGGCCAGACAAAGATGAGGCTTCCTGCTGAAATATTCGTGATGCCTTTGGAGGCTGGTGCTTGCTGTACTGACATCATGAAAACAACCTTCTTTCTTTGGGTGTTATAACAGACATGAGTTGTCCTTTGAATCATTCAGCAAACATTTGATAAGCATTTGCCAGGTGATAGGCATTAAGCAAAGGTGAGCAAAGCCCAACCCAACTTCTGTCTTCAGGAATACAAAAAATTAGCAGTCAAGTAACAGCAACTGCTATGGAAGAAAGATACACTATTAGGAGAACTGCATTGGGGATCCTGGAATGGCTAAAGGAATGAGATGAACGAGAGGACAAACCATTTTTGAGAAAATAATCCTTTGCACTCTTTAGAATCATATGATGTCCTGACTTGAGAAAGGTGAAGCATTCTAGCACGTACAACAGCAAATGCAAAGATCCTGTGGTGGGAATGGGTTGCCCCATTATGGGCCTGAGCAAGAGCCAGTGAAGGTGGAGCTCAGAATGAGGGGAAGCAGGGGCCCAGGGCCCTGGAGAGAAAAAGTATTGAACCATGTGAGATCCTCTCAAATCTAGAATATAATTTTTTTCTTTAGTGTAAGTGAAAGTAATTTAAGCAGGTTATTGGTGAGTAGTGACATCATCAGGCTTAGATTTTGAGAGGTCAAGGGACTGACTAGATGGAAAGTGGGCAAAGTGACAAAGAGGAGAGTAGGGAGGAGTCTACCAGTATGGTCTGATGAGTGACTAGGATTGTGTAAAGAGCTGAATTCACCTGGCAGGGTTTGCTGGTATTTAAAAACCAGAAAATTAGATTGTAACTCTACAACTTACCTACATTTACAAGTACAGAAGTCAACTGACCAACAAAACTCCTAAATGTGATCTTTTCAGCCTCCAATTTCAGAACAAAGAAAACACCTATGTGTGCACACATGTGCACATGTGTTGTGTGCATGTATGCACACATGCGTGTGTGTCTAGAGATCAAACCCAGAGCCTTGTGCATCTTGTATATGCATAGGCAAGTGCTCTGTCATTGAGCGACTTCCCCAGCTGGTGGAAAACAATACTCATAGTATATCATTGCAACACTGAGATTGCCTCAATCTTTTTCAAATATGAGTTTTAGACATACAGAGAAATTAGCCCTTTTTTTGGTAACTTTAGGGTCTCTCAGATACTTTTTGATGTCTTAATTCAAATTTGAGCACAAGATTATACTTGTCATGTTGCTGTGTTGAATGATACCTGTGATTTATTAAAATGAATAAGCAGAGAGCAGGTGTCTAGAGAGGGGTGATTTAGATGGCAATCTAAAGATGCTTAATGTGACTGAGGGCTGCTAATGATCACTGAAAGCAATTTCTTTATTCACTCAGCCATTGCCAAACAAACTGAATGAGAAAAGCTGGGAGTGCCGAGACACCGAACATGCTCCCTGCCCAAGGGGATGCTATAGTCTAATTTGTTGTGCAAACCAGCAGTTGTTACGCAATGCTACATTCTCAAATGATCAGATATATCTTTTGGGCATATTAAAGTACAGTGCTATCTCAGTATGGGTCCAGTGTTCGGGTTTATTGGGATTTCATTATCTAGAGTTTTCAGAGAAGTCTGTCAAACTGTAACTATTTCCTACCTGAGTTCTGAATAATTTGTTTGGAAAGGAGAGGCAGATGGACATAAAAATCCCACATCCATTGTTTATAGAGATCTAATTGGAGGACCAATTTGAGACCCCTAGCCAAATGGTCTTACTATAATGGAACCATGAATTAGGCCATTTTACCCTGAGGCTTGCTTACTTGCTACAAGAGGGCGTTACCTCTGAGCTGAGCCAATCCAGTTAATTTCAGTTTACAAGCAGAGAAGCCATTGCGCCTCCCCAAATTGGCTTGAGAAGAGGAAAAAAGGAGGGATATCAACTGGTGGAACCCCGAGTACCTGAGGATTCTGAGAGAACATTTCTTTTTAACACCTGGCTCTTGAGAAGTCAGCAGAAGCCATATCCCAGGAAGACAATTTCATTATGCTAGGAGACTGACTGTATCCAATAGAAGGCATATGGCTAGAAGGGCCTTGAAGCAGGATGCAAACACATTCAGAGATTTACCCATTGAAGACCCTTGTGATCAAGAGAGAGAGAGAGAGAGAGAGAGAGAGAGAGAGAGAGAGAGAGAGAGTTGTGTGTGTGTGAGACTTGTGTGACTTCAGAAAAATGTATTTATTTTTGTCTATGTGTACATGTTTGCCTGCTTCTCTGTATATGCACTTTGTGAGTGCTGGTGCTCATAGAAGCCAGATAAGGCATCAGGTTCCCTGGAACTGGAGTTGCACGTGGCTGTGAGCTGCCAGATGTGGGTGCAGGGAACCAAACTAAGGTTTCTGCAAGAGCAGCAAGTGCTCTTAACCACTGAATCACCTCTTCAGCCCGAGACTCAGCTTTTGTGTGGGTGTTGGTGATTGCAAGTCAAGCTCTCATGCTTTCATGGCAGACACTTTATGACGGAACCATTTCCCAGTCCCCATAAGATGATGGGCTTCTAAAGTCAACTGAGGAGCCCTCAAAAGGCAGCAGTGCAGAGAAGGTATCTGTGCAATACAAACATGAGGCAGAAACTACAGGATTTATCTAGTGACTGGATATGGGTTATGGATGAAAATGGGACAGCAAAGTAAATGACCAGGTTTCTAGCAGCAGTGAATTGGTGCCACTCTCTGAGAAAGGAGAAAGAAGCCTCTTTGGGAAACTGTTTGGAATGTGCTAATTCACACCTGTGGGTCATCATGATGGAATGAGAGATGCCATGGGCACTGGGCTATGAGCTTAGATTCATACCCAAGTATTAGTTGTGGGCACAAAAGTAGCTGGGCATGGTGGTGTAAGCCTTTAATCCAAGCACTTGAAAGGCAGAGACAGGGGCAAGGGCAAGGATCTGCAGGGGCAGGTGAGTACAAGTACTTTTTACAAAAGACAGAAGAGTTATAATACAGTGCACTTAACAAAAGAAACTCCAACAAAAGGAAATCACATGCACTCCAGTTGGAATCTTACTGCACACTGCCTTTGAGATGCCAGACAACCACCTTGACCTTTTGATAATCACATGTAAAATATTTTACTGATAACACTCCAGACTGGTAGAAAAAAACTAAATGAGATTATGCACGTTAAGTATCAGTGCAATGTCTGGCACTTGGTAGATGTGGTGGTTTGAATATGAATGGCCTCCACAGACTCATGTGTTTGAATGCTTGGCCCATACAGAGTGGCACTATTAGGAAGTATGGCCTATTTGGAGTAGGTGTGGCTTTGACAGAGGAAGTGTATCACTAGGGGATGGACTCTGAGGTCTCAAATGCTCAAACTAGGTCTAGTGTGACATTCACTTCCTGCTGCCTGCTGATCTGGATGTAGAACTCTCAGCTGCTTCTCAAGTACCATGTCTGCCAGGATGCCACCATGTTTTCCATCAGGATGATAATGGACTAAACCTTTGAAACTGTAAGCCACCCCAATTAAATGTTTTCCCCTATAAGAGTTGCTGTGGTTGTGGTGTCTATTTACAGCAATAGAAATCTTAACTAAGACAGTAGGTGTTTTGTAAACACCTGCTTTGAGAATCTATCTCATGAAAATATTCTTTTGTTGGAGGGGGAAAAATGTTTTAAAGATAAAAGCCTGATATCCACAAGGTAGAAGCCAAAGGAAGCTGTGTCAACGTCTCTGGCCTGTGCAGGAGGTAGAAAGACAAGGGTTTCAATCCACAGGTAGGCACCAAAACAAATGGTTTTTGTCACAGCTTTGAAGGATGGAGTCTTTGACACTAATCTGCTAAAGAGAAAGTCTGTGGAGGCTGAGTCCTGCTTCATCTCTCTAAGATACACATTATGAATCAAGGACCACGTATCAAGTCTCTCTGTGGTAGGACATAGCGTAGTTGCCAGGAGTGGTACAAGTGTGTCATATGGTAATATTATTTTGAGTTTTTAGAGAAATCTCTGTACTGATTCCCATAGTGACTACAAGGGTTTGTAGTTCCATCACAGTAAATAAGAGGTCCTTTCCCCACATTCTTGCCAGTATTCATTGTTACTATTAGCCACAGATGAATGAATGAGGGAAGTGTGGTATATGCACAATGGGCTTTTATTCAGCTGTAAAGAAAGATGACATCACTAGGAAAATGAAAGAAACTGGAAATTATTAAGTAAACAAAGTTATAAAACTTATATTTATCAGAAAGATAAATATGTGTCTGTGTGTGAGGGGGTCGACCATAAAACTAGAAAGGGGCTCAGGAAAGGGGAAAAGGAGGTCTTAAGATAGGGTTGGGGAGGAGACTAAGATACACAGAACATGAAACTGGAAAAGAAGCTAGTGGGGGAGAAAGAGGACTAGCCAGAAGGGGACCTGGGGACAAGGAAAGACTGGGAAAGAGAACACCAAAGACAAAGAATGAAAATATCATGTTGAAGCCCATGACTTTGTATGCTAATCAAAATACTAATAACTAAACAAACAAGAGCCATACAGTATCTGGTCTAGGTTTCTGGATCTGCAATTCTATAAGAAGAAAGGAAGTGTAGATGTGAGCAAAACACTTGGCTGGTGACAGAGGGTCTGGTTAGGAACATGGAAGTAACTTGGTGGCTCTCAGCATGTTGTCTCCAAGGCCAGACTGCTCCTTCGACATTAACTAAGGCTCCTGTTGGGTATTATCAGCCTCCCACATCCTTTGCTTTTCTTAGTAAGTGGTCTTGTCTGTCTCTTTCACTCATATTTGACACCTTCTTAATTAATTGGGAGATGTGAATGATCAGTAATGACTCAAAGTAGAAATGTAGGTGGACTCAGTTCCTGCAGTACATCTCCACCTCATGGAACTTCTTTGACATGCTTCACACATCCTACCTTCATTTTCTACCATTTTTAACTTCATGGGGTCTTTTGCCCACAAAATAGTTGTCTGAAATTCAATTATCATGCTGGGGGTAGAGTTTTGTTTTTCAAAGGGAGTATTTATTTGGAATTATATGAAATATCTAAAAGATAGAGTGCTGCTACAATTTAGGCAACAAATACTTCTGATATGAAGTCTTGAGGAGTCCAGGAATCCATTTTTCTCCTCTATCTATGTATTGTGTTTGCCAAATACTGAGTTCTCAGTAAATATTATGTAAACACATGAGTTAATTCCTAGTGACAAGATAATCAAAGCCTCTAGTCTTCTCCCTTTTTTGTGGTGATGTGTGGGTGACTATGGACCAGAGCAATGGTAGCCTTCAAAAAAGACATATAAGCACAGTGCTCCAGATTTGGAAAGGCATTTTCTGTGCTGATTTGGAACTTGGCTCTGGCTGTAGTTTATCTGTCACAGATTGGGGAGTGGGGAGGAGAATTATCCCACAGGGAAATCAGGGCCCACTAACATAGCAACTGAATACATCCGTGGCCAGGCTAGGAGTCATTGCTATTTTGGTCACTTCCAGATGTCTGCTGCTATAGTTTCAAGGGAAGGAGAAAGATATGTGGCATGCCCACTGCATGGCAGGGGAGGTTATTTCTCTTCTAGAACTATCAACTCATGTTTAACCATCGATACACTTCTTAGATGGATTTAATAAAGCTTTTGAAATTAAAATTGAATTTATTAATGCCTATTTATATACTTGATTGCATGTGTAGCAATAGGTAAATATAAGAGGTCCTGTGAATAATCAGCACCCCTCCACACACATACATATGAGTATCAAAGAAGACTCTCCCCTACTTTGGTAGGATCTACTATTTATGAAGTGCCAGCTTTGAACATATGTTGAATGGGATAGGCACTAGATGAGCCAGCTGCCTCTAGTAACTATTGTGCTGACCTAGCCAGATGCTCTCCATGACCTATGTTTTCTTATGCTATTTTCAGGGCATCCTCTTTACTCTCATATTTGTGATTATGAATCATCAAAGATGTTAGGCTGTAATATTTATGGACATAGGGATGAAACTCTATGAAACCTTTAAAAAAAACATGTACAAGGTCTTTTCAAAGAGTCCCAGTCAACACCACGAATCATCTCCTGTTAGACTGGTAGCATGTCTTGCTTCTGTCTTTCCTTGGGAAGATATGATACTAACATGATCCACATCTTGGGAGACAAAGAAAGTACAAGGAGAAGTGGATAGCTCAGTATTCACATGCATGGGATTTATGCCAAAGCTGACTCATGTTCTGACTCTGTCATATACTAGCTGTGGGAACTTGGGCAGTAACTTAACTTCTTTAAGGCTGAGTTTGTTTACCTGAAAAGTACACATCAGAGTAGCAGCTACTGAATATTCATATGTGTTAGTTGAGGGACAATGTTGTGGTAAATGACTCTTCTATTATCCAACCAAGTTGTGAGCTAGCCAGAGGAAAAAATAAGCTTAAGCCAGATGTGAAAAATGTGGTATCTTTTATGGAAAAGTAGGTTTCACAGCCAGACCTTGTGCCAGGACAGGTGTCCATTTGCATGGACAGACAAAGCCAGTATGTACTCCCAGAAGGGAAGGATGACGTTCCCTTTTATCACGTGGGCTCTACCCTCAGACTTGTTTCTGCTCCTTAGGCTGCAGTGAGGAACTTGAGAATGGTTGGCAATGTTATATTCAGAGAACTTCTTATGAAAGAAACATTAGGGTGAGGAAGAATGAGTGATAACTTCCCAGGGCTCACTAGACGGCCCTGTGAGATGAAAAATAAGGGGGTCCAAGTACTACTAAATTATCAACAAAATATACTAGCTGATATTGTTACTTTGGTATTACTGTGTGCCAGGGCTGCAGTAAAGAAATGCATAAGGGCCAGTTGCTAAAAGAAGTCAATGGTGTTGGAAATGAAACGTGTTGTCCCACACTTATAAAAAATAAGCAGTTGAGGATGTAACCTTTAAACTGAACCAGAGGTCAAGTGTCTGGACTTAGCAGATTCTCTTCTTATCGTCCTGACACAAGGAGACCAGCATGGGGGCTCACAACAGGATAGAGGAGATTTTGACTAGTTGAATGTGAAATAACATGGCGTGCACATGGGAGCCAGGCACTCTTACCAGGGCATGGTCTCCTGAGATGAAGAGTTTGCCCATTTACCCTATTTGGTTTCTTATTGGATAAGATTAGCCTACTTGCTCCCTAATGGAAGTTTATGCCAATTATTTAGTTTCAAAAATTTATTTGTGTTTATTGGTCAGGGTTTGCCAGATAAATAACCAATAGCTAATATATATATTAATAGAAATAATTCACATTTAAATTTGTTATATATAAACCTTTATATATTATACATAATTTAAAATTAATAAAACATTACAATATACTCCTACAGAGAATACATGAAGATAATCACTTTAAGAATTTGACCCACAATTATCAAGGCTGAGACATCCCATAATCCTCTATCTCTAAGCTAGAGACCTCTGAAGTCTGTAGATAATTAAGTCCAAGTACCATGAGCACCTGGACACTGGTGGTGTGAGTTGCAGTCTGAGGGCAGGAGGTAGTGAAAAATGTGGCCCAGCCAAAGCATTGCAACAGTAAAGGCAGGGGCGTACATCCCCTCTGTCCATTATTCTACTCAGGCTCTCATGGGATGGCATGCTCCGATGTTGGAAACAGCAATTCGCTTTACAGAGTTCACCTACACCGATGCTAATCTCATCAGAAACATCGTTGACACCCAGAAACTTTAAAACGGGATTTCTGGGGACTTAACCATCACAGATGGGCTTCATTTCTTAAGATAAATGATGAAGGTGCAGCCCTAGGTGGTACAGTGGGGCTAAGCACAGTCCTCACCTGTCATTTTGGCCTGGTTAGATCCACAAACTCATTTGATATTTGTGTGTGTGTAAAAAATTTTATTTCCTGCTGGTTCTTATGGTATTAAAAATAAAATTTGAAAGAAGTAATTTTTTAGATCCCACCAACACCATGTGTGAGTTAGGCATGACTTTTTCTTAGGTCAATTTTCTCCATTCCTTCTCTTCATTCTCTTTCTAGGACTTGCTAGCTGTGGCACTTTCCCTTGTCCCTCTCTATATGACCCTACCTCCATTCCCTCCTTCTTCACCGGTAGGTCGTATAGTCCTCCACTGGTTGATGTAAATGACATTAAAGACAGCTAACTGGCTTGTGTAAGAGTTTCAAAAGCAACTCACCTGATTTAAAGAAGGTACCCCAAACTGTCCAATTATTTAGCAAAGTAAAATGATTATTTAAGCAATTCCCAAAGAGAAGGCAGACGAGCTGGGGAGTGGATGTATAATACGATGTCATGGAAATACTGTTTCAAGTTGGAAGTGAAAGTATGAGAGAGAAAGGTGATGGGAGAGAAAGTAGCATCAGGATACTTCAACATGCTGGGTGCAAAGAGGGGGGTTGTTTGGTGGCTTTGGGGGATGGTGATTCTTACCCCGGGCAGATAATTTTTGGGTAAGATGTAGTGCACAGATGAACATGGCTGTATTGAGGGAATGCTATCAGTCTGCCTGAAGGAACCTCATTGCTTCCAATATCATCTCACCTGCTTATTTTTGTTAAGAGGTATCTGAGACACAACTCTATAGTTAAGGAGAACAGATCTAATTGACAGGAAATAGACATCCAGTGCAATATTTTAAGGAGGCACACTCCAGAGATCTCTTACATGTGTATTATTCTAACTTTTTAAAAGATACCATGAAATTTGTTTTGATGTTTAACTCAATGAACTTTTCACAGTAATAGCTGCACATTGGAGCAAGCCAATACTTGGTTAAAATTTTGTCTGTTTAGAAGTCACTGAATTTCAGATAGCTGTCAATCAATATGACAGCTGGAACATGAACTCTATGGAACAAAACAGTAAGGCTCATGTCAGTCTGTGACCTCAATGGAAATTAATGTCATTCTTTCTTTTTAAAGTCCATCTTCTCCTTTGTGTCGCTCTTCACAACATCTGCTAAGTAAGTGGCTTTGTTGTTGGATTTTAGGGCCTGGCACAGTACTCTGTCCTCTTTTATGGCTACTACGATAATAAACGCACGATTGGATGGCTGAATTTCCGGCTACCTCTCTCCTACTTCCTGGTGGGGATTATGTGCATTGGATACAGCTTTCTGGTTGTCCTCAAAGCGTAAGTTTTTAATCCGATTTCTGGAATCAATCAGAATCATTTTGAGAACTGGATATAATACTGATACTATTTCATGTCTAGATATAGTACGTGTGTAAGACATGAATCAGTACTGATGTTAAACTGTTCCATCCTAAAAACAAAAGAGTTTAACATAAACATAGGCCTTTGGAGCACTCCTCAGGGTTGGAAGGTGCCAACATGCAGGGTTGGGAATATAGTCAGTGGTGGAATACTTATATATCACGTGCAAGGCCCTGGGTTCATGGTATCATGTCACCTTGCCTGTACTTCAGTATCCTCATACAAAAAATAGGGGAAAATATCTATTTTAAATTATCAGGTTGAAAAATTAGAAAGTAAAATAAAAAGAAACTACTTTGAGCATTCCAGGTAGAAGGTCTTTGTTTGGTTAGTCCAGGACTCTCCTAGTTTTAGGTCTGAAAGTCATGGGAGTTCCTGGCAAATGGATGGCTGGTCGCCTTAACTTTTAAGTCTTTTCCTTCCTTCTCCCTCTTCAAAGCTCTGGAATCCTGATACTGAATGCAATACCCAAGCTTTGAAGGCAGGCTAGAACAGTTGAATGTTGTAATGTTGGTGGCTTGGAAATCATCAGTTTCTTCATAGCGTTTGAAGTTAATAATCTCAAAATAAAAGTGATTTGCTTCCCAAATGTAGCTGTTCTCATCCAAAGTAACTCCATAAGCTAAAAAGTCTGGATATTACTGGCATACTTCACATCTATCAAGCTTCTGGAAAGAGCTGAATAATTCACTGAATGTATGCCTAATGAGGAGCCTATTAATGCCACCCTATCCCAGGAGGCTTTCCCAAGACTTCCCTAACACAAGGTTCCCTGACAGTATACATATTCGCTTCTGTTTATAAGCCTGGAAATAATGCTTTGCATAGAATAGACTGAAATATCCTTCAGTACTTTAATTATGTTGTCATGTCTAAGCTGTAAATGATGTTAGAGTTTTGTCCACATATACTATTTTACATGTATTATAAACCAACATACATCATAAACTGGTGTAAGAATAAACATATAAATATTTTTAATTGGGAAATTTGGCAATATCCATATTTCAAAATCTCTAACAAAAAACCCATAATTTGTAATTAAAATAGTAATTAATTATTTGCCTAACACATATTATACATCGTGAAAACCATTAACTGTTCCTTCATTTTTTGTTTGATTTTGGTTTGCGTTATGATTTTTTTTTTTGAGATGGAGTTTCATGTATCCCATGCTGACCTCAAATTTACCTCTTCCAGGGTGATAGGACTGCAGGCATGTACCACTATGCCAGGTTTATGTGGTACTGAGGATTCAGCACAAAGTTTCATGCATGCTAGACAAGCATTCTATTGAGCTACATCTCCAGTGAAACCTTTACCTCTTAACCATTACAAAATAACTATAATACCATTTTACAGGCTATTAAATGTAGAGTACTGAAGACCATCTGCCCTTAGGGTCTGGTTGAACCCCAATTTGTAGGTGAGAAGTTCTCTGTACATGCTGCCCACCCTCTCTGTTCTTTTTTGTCTTCCATAGGACTAAGTTGTTCCTCCAGTGTGTCTTGTGTAGTGAGTAAGGACATATCAGCTGTTCTCAGGAAATAGATGGAGAATTTAAGGTTCAGTAGCTGGTGACCAGGCCATGCTCACACAGTCAGAACAGAATTTTGAACACCATTCTCTAACTCAGTAGTTCTCAACATGTGGGGTGCAACTCCTTTGGGGGGGGATTGAACAACCCTTTCACAAGGTCACCCAAGTTCATTGGAAAACACAGATATTTACATTATGAGTCATAACAGTAGCAAAATTACAGTTATGAAGTAGCAAAGAAATAATTTTTATGGTTGGGGGTTACCACAACATGAGGAACTCTATTAAAGGGTTGCAGCATTAGGAAGGTTGAGTGTAGTGGGAGCCATTTGAGCCATAGCACCGCCCCTAGTGAGGTAGCAGGTAACTGTTCCACCTGCCTATGACCTTGAGGTACATGCTCCTGGGGTGTGACCGCTGGGGAGGGGTGGACTGTTAAAACCTGGGATGCACGTATGCTGCACTCTCTTTGCTGCCTTGTGGTTAGGAATGCTGGGACTGACCAGGGCAGAGCTCACCAGAGAACAAAGTGTTGGACCGTGCCTCACCCTTCCAGAATTCTGTGACAAATTCCTTTATTCTGTCTTGTGAGTTAACCCCCAAATAAATTCCTTTGATCATTAATCAAACTCCATGGATTGCTAGCAATATAATCCCACTAGTTGAGAACTAGTGCCCTAACTGGATTCTTATTTTCCTAATCTTTGAGGAGTATTCATTCATTTCATGATGACAAAGATACATCTCTAGCTTGCTCTGGGTGGCCTTTTACAATTTTAAAAATCATTCTTTTGTCTGTTGTAAAATCCCTTTGGAGTTAAATTGCCTTGATATTAATCTTGCACTAAATTAAAAAAAATAAACTTATCAAACATAAGTATATTACAAGACCCTTTTATATTCCAGATCACACTAGAATCAGGGGCCACCTCATACATAATTTCCAAATGAGCAAAAATATTTCTACATTCTATTTAAATTGTAATTTCCCAAACCACTTTCTTTTTTTCTTCTGTTGTATATACTTACCTAGAATATCTGTGACCCACCTCAAACCCTGGCTAAATGTCTTCCATACTTCCTGACTTGGAATCTTAGTTTCAAAATTGTGTCTTCTGTCTCCCTTCCCGACCACCAATTACATTCCCTTTTTTTTTTTTTTTTTGAAAGATTCTCTCATGTACTTAGAGAAAAAACCCAGAACTCCTCATGGAATCCATGTTAATATTTTACTTGTCAGCAATATTTCCACTGGAGATGATAATTTTCACTGTTTCTGATGATGAAATTCAGGCCCTACAGGATGCCTCTGTGCGGTTGACTTATGGGAGCATGACCTCCTAGTGGATCCAACATAGCACATGACTGTCCCCTCCTCCTCTCCAAACTGCATTTGGCCTTCTTTCAATAGTGCTTGGAACAGAAGGGCAGTGATGTATAAAAGGCCTAAGGTCACCATGTTCCATTTCATGTCACTGCTTTATGAGCTGTATCTAAAATTATGAGATTCAAAATGTAAAATTCTCTTTTTACAAACACTTTCCAGGATGAATGGCAAATATTTATGAAGTGAAGATGACATTGTCAAAACCTTTTATAATGTCAAGGACAGAACTGGCAAGCAACCCCATTGCCAGCATGTATATAAAGGGCCATTCATGGTATATGTGTTTATTGGCAAAGCTCTCCTCAGTGCTAAATTTACTTCTAGTCATTTAAAAACAATGTATGGTATCTTTACTATGTGCGATCTAGAGAGCTATATAGTGCCTGGGGACTTAATGATGAATAAAATGAGTCTTTGCTGTCATGGTGCTCAGCAAGGGAAACGGACCATGAGCAAAGACACAGCCAGTAACTGTTCAGGCTGCAGTCCTGTGTGTTTGTCTCGCACTGTTTTCCAATCCAGTCTTTGGCTCAGTTTCTTTTGAAGAATATAATCTCACCTTCTCTCTTAGGGGATTTGCTCTGTCAGCCTCTATAGGTATTAAAATCATCCAGTAGTTTTTTGATCACAGAATGAGAAAGCTAAGTAAAAAATCCATAAAATTTTAAAAATCAAAGTTCCTATTGTCTATTTATATACAATCATCAGTGTGTAGTTGTTTTTGATCACCACAGAATAAGAAAGTTAAGTAAAAAATACATAAAATTTAAAAAGCAAAGTTCCCATTGTCTATGTATATGAATAACCTGTTTAAAAACGTTTTCTGGACATTACATTTTGAGTTGGCCTGTGACTGCTGTGTTCTCGCTCCCTTGCCTGCCTTTCTTACCTTTTCCTGGCTGCTGCATTAAACGCCTGCTTCTTACAGGATGACCAAGAATATTGGTGATGATGGAGGTGGCGATGACAATACTTTCAACTTCAGCTGGAAGGTATTCTGCAGCTGGGACTATCTGATTGGTAACCCTGAAACAGCCGACAACAAATTTAATTCGATCACAATGAACTTCAAGGTAAAGGCACAAACTCCCAAAGAGAATCGTTGGGAAGCATTGCATGTGAATTCTGAAATATCTTGACAATTATGAGAAGGATGCTTTATCATTGCTGCCTATCACAATTTGAACCCGAGTCTGATTATGATGGAAATATCCTGTGACCCATACCAGCTGTATTTTCTCTTCAGGACTTTTCTTCTCCAAACTTAGTAATAAAACACTGCTATTTGGTTGAAATAGGAGTTCACTGGTTATCAGTGTCAGGTAGTTCAAATAATGTGACAGTGCTCACTAGCTAATTGCAGAAACATGTAGGCTCAGTATGCAAATTGATTCTAAAGCTTTACAACATAGCTTTCAAGCAATCCTTGGAGAGCAGGACATGGTTGCACAGACCTGTAATCCCAGTGTTTGACAGACTGGAGGCAGGAGGAGCAGGAATATAAGTACAGCCTCAGCTACAAAGTAAGTATGAAGCCAGCATAAGCTACATGAAATTGTTTCATAAAAGCAAAGCCCTACATGCTGACCACTCCCCCACCATAAAAATTAAATCCTGGAAGAGGGTATCTTTTAGAATGAAAATTTATTTTGGTGTTATGATTTCAAAGGGTCTCATGTAGCCCAGGGCAGCCTCAAGCTTGCTATGTAGCAGATGCTAACCCCAGACTTACCCATCCTCCTGCCTCTACCAATTCACTTACTGTCCTGGTCTGTTACTATTTAGCTACTTTATGGAATTTCAGATTTAGTTTGCGTTTTTGTTTCTTCTTTTTCTCAGTTCATGATCTTTTTCACAGCTGTGTTTCTCTTACATTGTACTTTGCCTGACTGCAGGAAGCCATCATAGAAGAAAGAGCGGCCCAGGTGGAGGAGAACATCCACCTCATCAGATTCCTGAGGTTTCTTGCTAACTTCTTCGTGTTCCTAACACTTGGTGCAAGTGGATACCTCATCTTTTGGGCTGTGAAGCGATCCCAGGAATTTGCACAGCAAGATCCTGACACCCTTGGGTGGTGGGAAAAAAATGAAGTTCGTCTCTGCATGCTTTTAAAATGCTTAGAAACTCATACGCGCTCTTTTGTGGGTTGTGTTTCTGCAGTTGAACTCAAGACAAGGCTGCTTCCTACCTGGTGCTCCATTCTACTCTCCTGTTTTCCTACCACACTGCGTATTTCCCACCATTTTCCTGTCCTGTTTCCAAATCTGTGTTGTTGGGTTTTCAGTCTAGGAGAAGATAGAAAGTTATAATGGGAAGAGAGAAGAGAATGTTCTAGAGAGGGAAGCATGGATGTTAGGAGATGATGGTATGACAGGCAAAGTTAGGAAAATCAGACTGACAGCTTTGATGTTTTATTTCAACTCTAAGACTCTTCCTATAACCCAATATTGCTTTCTGCGAAGATGTCACTTCTACAGCTGAAAGGGCAGATTCCTGATTAGTTTGTCCTTAGTTTCTATACCTATCTTATAAGAAGCACTCACATTGCCCGCTTAATTTTGTATTTCTGGGCTTTTCATAAGAATCTCAGTGACATATCGCCATCCTTTTTTTTTTTTTTTTTTTTTTTTTTTTTCCAAAGCCTTTTTTCCTCAGCTGTTCAAATGAGGAAGGCAAGCTCATGGCCAGATTTGCCTGCAAAGAATCTGCCCAATTAGTGTGTAGGAGAGAGGTGATTAGAACACATGTTTTGAATCAGGGAATCATTGGTCCTAAGTTATTACTAGAGCCTGGTCATGTCCATAAAATGTTTTTGTGTACCACACATCAATTTGAACTTGGGCATTTTCAAAGCATGTGCAGACTTATGCTATGAGATGTTTAGGCATCCCAGATGGAAACTTCTGCAAAGCTCTGTAGATGGAAGAATTTTGAGATGACTTCATAAATGTATGATTTCTTAGAAATATCTTGGCTGGCAAGTGATTCAGTAGAAATATAAAAAATATCTCTACATCAAAACAGTATAAAAACTTCAGAAATGATAACAGCAGAAATGTACCATACATTTAGAGATAACAACATCACAACTATTCCATGGAAACCTGTAAAGTGGCAGTTATTAAATAGAGAGATTTTTCCCCTTAACAATAATAGCACAAAGCATTTATCAAGTTTGTTTTCAAAATATTCTCATAATGTTGATAGTAAGTATAAGAAAAGTGTTCATTCAGCTTTGGTCCATAGCATAATGGTCCTATTTTAGTATAAATGAATCATTTTAAATGATGAATGGCTGCTTATCATTAACTTCTTCCTATCACTCAGGAGGCTGAGACAGAAAGTGTGAGTTTGAAGGCACCTGGACTACTCAGTGAATCCTAGGTCAGCCTACCTCAATATCCTGAAATGAATAATGCTCTGAATGGATTTAATATCTGTTTTGGAGGAACTCTGAGCTCTAGATACAAATGAAGATAATAATGGAGACTCAAAAATAACTCCATATGTCTACTGAAACAAAAGTTAAATTGTCTTTATATATAGTTGTACAGAAAATGCCAAATTTTTAGGTTCAGTTGAGAATATTTCACGCTGATTTTATATCATGCGGAGTATATAGCTGTTACATTCTAAATATATTCTGGTAGTTCTAATCATTCAAAATATGGGCTATACAGGGGGGAATAAGAAAATGTGTAGTGCTGACAGTTTGCGCCAAGTATCTAGAGAATAAGTCGCAAGAGTTACCTCCAGGCTTTTCTTCCTCTTTACCTCATTTTCAAAGTGCCACGCGTCAGCATATCATAATCAGTAGCCATGTAGAACAGTGTGTTCTCTGAGCAGAGAGATATAAATTGTGCACTCACAATACCAAGGAAACATTATGGGCACATCCTCAAGCTCATATATATAGCTTGCAAATATGAGTTGACTATTGTCTTGGTTGTTTTATTGAGACCACATACTAAAAGTGCATGGCACAGTCTTGGCTTTATAAAGTATCAAAGGAGCCTAGCTGAAAATTTCCCAGCTTCTGGCGAGAAGCAGTAATAACCGAAACACCTTGATTCCCATGTCTCCTTGTAGATGAACATGGTTATGTCCCTCCTGGGGATGTTCTGTCCCACACTCTTTGACTTATTTGCTGAACTGGAAGATTACCATCCTCTCATTGCTCTGAAGTGGCTCCTGGGGCGCATTTTTGCTCTTCTTCTAGGCAACTTGTATGTGTTTATTCTTGCATTGATGGATGAGATTAACAACAAGGTGAGCCTTGTGTCTAGATGGTCCTTGTCATCAGCATGTTAATTTCCCAGTTTGGGGATGACCAGAAATGCCTTTGAAACTGTGCTGTGTTATTTTCTCCCCCCTCCTCCCTTTTTTTGATTTCTAGATTGAAGAGGAGAAGCATGTAAAGGCCAATATTACCCTGTGGGAAGCCAACATGATTAAGGCTTACAATGAATCCCTCTCTGGGAACACCACAGGACCACCCTTTTTCGTTCATCCTGCAGATGTACCTCGAGGACCCTGCTGGGAAACGATGGTGGGACAGGTAACATTATGAAGAAAAGTAGATGTTGTTAGTGGGCCAAGGGAGCTGAATATTTCTTCCAAACTGGGGCCTTTTTGGTCTTTGTTTATTAATAAAAATAGAGACAGTTTATTGAATATTTAGCATTTGCTGGCTCTGGATTTCATATGTATTAACTCAGGGAGACTTCACATCTATCCCCTGAGATAAACACATTTTCTTCTTGCAGCACATTTATAGCTGTACATAAAAGGATAGCTTACAATCGTGTGAAGAGATTCCTGCCACCTATTTATATTCCAACAAAGCACCCAAATTTAGATACAGACTCAAATAGTATTTATGTGGAACTCTACTTAGTTGTTTGTTTTATAAAAAAGGCTCTGGTGGTTTTATAATATCAGTTTTTAATCTAGTAATTTTCCCTTAAGCCTTAAAAATGCTATTTTAAGTTAGTTGTTTTTATAATGGTTATGTAAATGACCCTAGCCTAACTACTAGTGATATTTTGCCAGATAAAAGAATAAGGTCTTATTGCTTACTGTCTAATAAAGGGAAATAAAACCAACCAAACGAAAACAAGCAGAGATGCTGTTTCAGAGTCTCCTTCTTCTGTACAGATTCTATTTATGTTTTGGAAGCTTGTAATTTTATCTCATTGGAGAAAACACTCTTATTTATTTTTATTTATTTATGTATTTATTTTGGTTTTTCGAGACGGTTTCTCTGTATAGCTTTGAGCCTTTCCTGGAACTCACTCTGTAACCCATGCTGGCCTTGAACTCAGAGATCCGCCTGCCTCTGCCTCCCTGAGTGCTGGTATTAAAGGGGTGTGCCACCACTGCCCGGCTTGAGAAAACACTCTTCATGTGAATGCAACCTTAGTTTACCAAGTAAAGAAAAATTCAAGTGTGTTTCAGTGTTTCTACAACACAGCAGTGCAGCTGTACCAGTCACACAGTCTCTGTGAATTAATTGAATGGATTTTAAAATTATATTTTCTGTAGGATGAGAATATTAGCACAAGTCTTACTGAAGTGATGCAATGTAAGCAAATGTGGACTCAAAAGACATCTTCACTCTCAGTCTGATGTACATGAGGCTAAGTCAATTGTGATTTCAATTACGGGAGAAAAAGTACACTAGAATTATATGACTGAAGATGGAATAGAGAATGAATAGTCTAATAAAATATTTTGCTTTATTTACTTTTTAAGCATTTGAGGATCAGATAAATTCCTTTCTTAGTGCATGCTGCTAGATTTTCAGGCCTTCACATATCATACATGCTTCTAGAAACATAAACTAAAGCTTGTCTGCAAAAGAGAGATACTGTGGGTGTGGTAGGTAGAACAAGGGCCCTCCAAGTTGTTCATATGCTAACTCTTGGAACCTGTAAATCTGTTGCCTTACTTGGCAAAGCAGACTTTACAGATGCAGGAGCTTAGCAGGATGAATGACCTTAAACTACATTGAGTGAGCCTAATACAGTTATATGAGGTCTCTCTGTAAGAGAGACATGACACGGTGCCAGAGTCAGAGAACTGAGATATGACACAGGAAGCAGAGGTTGGAGCGATTTGCTTTAGAGATGGAGGAAGGGGCAAGGGCTGAAGGAGCGTGGACAAGCTCTAGGGGTCAGAAAGTTAGGGAAGCAATTCTCTCCATGTCTCCACTTTGATTTTAGATTTCTGACCTCCAGACCATGAGAAAATAGTCATATTATTTTAATCTACAAAGTTTGTGACAGTTTGTTCTATCAGAAGCAGACAGTCACTTGTGGGTGACCATTTCAGTGCTCATTGTGAAGTCTGTTCTGATGGGCTGTTTCTTCACACCTAACCTATCCCCTCAATTTGCAGTCCAACATTTGAAAACGGAAACCCTTAGAATGCACAATTGGCAAACTGGCAGTTTAAGATTGAGATGCTCTCTCTGGAATGTGCTAGAAAGCCTATCCTTTGACAGGCAAACACCTGCTGAGCAGGATCAGTAGAATTAACTGTAATGAGTAAGCTACGGGATGGCCATTTCTGAGGTGAGGAGACAGATTAATTAGACACGACGTATCATTCTAAGAGAAATTTATATTCCTAATGCAGAAGCTTCTGCCAAAGTCCTTCATCATGTGGACTCAAATAACACAAAAACCATGTATTTAGTTCTTCCTCTCTGAGGCCCCAGAACATGCCGTGTGTCTCAGAACATGCTGTGTGCTGTTTTCTAAATTCCATCTGTAGTGAGTTTCCCATTTCATCATTGTTCCTTACGGCCATTTTCTCCCTCCTTCCTTCAATAAGTCTGTTAAGAGACACTATCCTTTCCTCTGCTGGCTCTGCTGACTTTCCCATAAGTGTTTGATACACCTTGAAAGAAAGAAAGGCAGAAAAGAAGGGAAATATAGAATGCTGCCTAAGTCGATGGAAAGTGGGAGAGTGAAGATAACTTGGTGGATATGCCAGCTTTGAGTGCTGGTGAGCACTGGCCCTTGTGATACCAGTATTTCCATCCTTGTAGCTGAATCATTTTCATCCTTTAAAGCCACTTAAAAATGAAGAAACCGTAAAGGCAGCTGAGTTTATGTGGCACTCAAAGCTCTCTTGATTCTTAAAAAAAAAAGAAAAGAAAACCAACAGAAACAACTAACAACAACAAAACAACAAAACAAAAAATCCAACCAAACCAATAAGCAAACAAACAAATAAATAAACTGGCTTTCCTTTCAGCTCTGCAGTGTTTCTCAAATAGTAATTTTTTATCTACAGTGGTATTTGAAAGACAAACAACAGAACCTTTCCTGTGAGCCAAGTAGGCATGTGAAGCTATGGCTGATATTGTTGTGTTTTGAAGAAGAATAAGAAGCCATGTGCTGAGGACCACGATGAGAATGGCTAACACTAATTGCCATCTAATGTGCCAAACATTAATTCCTTGAAATTTTAAGCCACCCCTGTGAGATCCACTCAAGCCTTATCATTCTATAAGTGAGAATACCAAGAGACAGACTTGTTCAACATCTTACAGGAAGTCAGTGACAGGAGCTGAATTTCACCTACACGGTGGGATTACAGAACTTGTATCTTTGTTCATTGCTGAACTGAACATGAAACACAGTTATCACTGGGCACAGTCTCTGGGCTTCTACATGCATGTACCCCTTCATGCTGTCTGCATGCTTGTACCCCTTTCTGCTGTCCTTACAGATTGTTTTGCCTTGACCATTTGGCGACTCTTGGGTTTACAGACCAAAGCTGTCCAGACATTTCAACTAAATGCCCTGGAGTAAGGTTGTGAGGTGTGAGATGCTCCTCAGGAAGCTTTGTACAGGGTGTCAGGAACTGAGCCTGGAGGATGTTCCTGAGGTAGCTGAGCCATCATTTCAGGGAATTCTCTTTTCTCCATAGCAGCACACCTATTCCGCAATCTGTGAATTGATACTTACAATTTATACTACCATGTTCAGATCCTCCTTGTGGATTTTATGTAAAATGTCATACTGTGGGAAAGAAAAACATTTCAGATATTGAGCAATGACCCTTACTTAGAGAGACCTGAGGGATTTTCTAACCACTCTGAAATTTTCTCTTCCCAGGAAATCTTCCCAGACTATCTGAGGAAACTAAAAAAATCCTCCCCAACCTACCTCTAGATCATGCTAATTGTCAGGGTCTTCATATTGACCAGGGAATAAAAGGAGAATGAGAACATGGAAGAGAAAGATTTCATTCCAGAATAACCATGAGTTACTAGCATGTATTTATTCACTCAATATTTACTTAATGTCTGATACATACCCAGAATTGTTGTATACTAAAAATATAAAGAATTGAAAGATGGATCTGTTTTGTGAAGATTACAACCTATTTAATACAGAGAGAGGCAAAGCCATTAACAATATAATTATAAAAAGATTTCAAATATATGTTGGGAATTAGAGATAAAATGCATGGAATCTGAGTGGTTTTTTTTTTTTTTTTTTTTTTTTTTTTTTTTTTTTTAGTGCTTATCTGTATAAGTGAGCAAAGGAAACTTGCCTCAGTCAATGCTATGACAATGTTTGTCAGTTGGTACAAACTGAGTCGGGAAGTGAGTCAGGTGAGGTTGGTAGAGGAAAACTATATGCAGGGCCAAGTACCCTGAAAAAGTGTGGAGTTTGATGGTCTGGAAGAAGGCCAATAAGACTGAAAAAAAGAAAAAAACCAAAGGAGGAATAATACAAGAATAACATAGAACGCTGTATGCCGAGTCCCCTACAAGGATGAGGAACTACTTGCCCCAGTGAGGTGTTTTTTTTTTTGGTTGCTATTGTTGTTTTGGTTTTTCAAGACAGGGTTTCTCTGTGTAGCTTTGGAGCCTGTTTAAAACACCTATGGGCAAAGGCTTTCTTTCTTTTCTGTCATTTTTTTTGTTTATTCCTCTGCTTTGAGGTAAAAATGTCCTGCTGCCCACAAACCTTTGTCATGAATTACTTTGCAAGGGAATTCATGCTAAAATAATTTAAAAGTACATATTAAGTCTTCAATAATCTTTTGTTTTTATTCTACTTACATTATAGTTAACTTATTCCTCAGGTAGTTGATGTATATATTTTATTTTAATATATTATAAAATAAATATTAGTTTTTAATGTTTTAAATTATTTCATATGGTACTCAGACATGGCAAGGAAAGTAATGGTGGCTCATGATGCCAGGAATTTAGGAGGCTCGGCTCTGAAGCGTGAGGCTTGAAAGTCACTGCTGACTCTGTCAAATGCTTACTTGCCCTATGAGACAATGCTCTTGCTGTTTTAGCAAGGAGACCATCTAGACAGATGGAAGTCAAAAATCAAAAGATTTTTTACAGAATAGTGATACTTCTTTTTCTTGCTTTTTTCTTAAGAAAAGGTCTCATGGACCCCAGGCTAGAGGTGAATTTACTATGTAGCTAAAGATGACCTTGAACTTCAGATCTTCCTGACTCTGTCTTCTGAGTACTAGGGTCACTGGTCTCTTCACTGCCAGTTAACACAGTTCGAGGGGTTGAACTCAGTGTTTTGTACATGCTGGAAGAGGACTTTGTCAACTGAGCTATATCCCAACCCTTGGTCAGTAGTACTTCTGCAAAATTATGACTTTATACATTCAATGTCGTTAGTCTTCAGGGCACTAAGAAACAGCAGGAATGAACCATGATGAGGAAAATTTATAATTATTTGCCGTTTTTATTAATGCTTACTGTCATATATTTCCGTAAGGTAATAGTGACATTCCTGTCCAAGTCACAATGTACATACTTTGCATTTAAATTCAAACCCACACCACAGAAGTGACTTGACATTTCTAGAACTTTCCTTTTCATATATATATCATGCGTACTCATATATACATAAATGCATACATATATGGATGTTTTGTGAAAAATAAGTTTATTCCACATATCTTATTCTATAGATTTTTAAAAACCTGTGTTGAGAAAACAAGTTTTCTGACTTTTTTTTTTTTAAATCACTGTTGTGGTTTGAATGTGAAATACACTCCATAGGCTCATGTTTTTGAAAATGTGGTTGCAAGCTGGTGGCACTGTTTTGAAAGGTGGTGGACTCTTTAGGAGATAGAACCAAGCTGGAGAAAATGGGTCACTGTGGGGAGGTCTGGGGCAGGGTTAGCCTGAACCCCACTGGTGTTCATTCTTTGCTTCTTGATTGTGTTAGTCATGTGATTAGCTACCTCACACTTATGCCACTATGCTTCCCTGGTTAACAGACCATATCCCCTTCAACTCTAAGCCAAAGGAAACCCTCCTCTTATGTAGCTTCTTGTCATGAATTTGGCCAACACCAAGGAAAGTAACTAATACAAGTGCTTTTAGAGCAACCTCATTGAAGTTTCATCCATGTGCTGTACACATTTTACACTTTCTTTTAATAGAAGAACTATCTTCTTTCTTTTTTTCTTTATTCATTTTACATACCAGCCACAGGTCCTCCTCTCATCCCTCTTCCTGATACCTGCCCCCTGCCTTCCTCCCCACTTCTCCTTCCCACCTCCAACAGGGTAAGTTCTCCCATGGAGGGACAACTAAGCCTGTGTATTCAGTTGAGGCAGGACCAAGCCCCTCCTCGCTTTGTCTGGGGTGTGCAAGATGTCCAACCATAGGTAATGGGATCCAGAAAGCCGGCTCATGCACCAGGGATAGATCCTGATCATACTTCCAGGACCCCTTCAAACAGACCCAGCTACACAACTGTCTCCATATGTAGAGGGTCTAGTCTGGTCCCATGCAGGTTCCACAGCTGTTGGACTAAAGTTCATGAGTTCCTTTGAGCTTGGTTCAGTTGTCTCTGTAGATTTCCACATCATGATCTTGACACCCCCACCCCCACTTGCTCATTTAATCCCTCTTCCCTCTCTTCAACTGGACTCCCAGAGCTCAGCCTGGTGCATGCTTGTGGATCTCTGAATCTGCTTCCATCAATTACTGGGTGAAGGCTCATGATGATAGTTAGGGTACTCACCAATCTGATTACCAGGGTAGGCCAGTACAGGCCCCCTCACCACTGTTGCTAGTAGTCTAATTTGGAGTCATCCTTGTGGATTCCTGGGAATTTCCCTAACACCAGATTTCTCCCTTAACCCATAAAGTCTCCCTCTATCAAGATCTCTTTCATTGCTCTCCCATTCGGTCCCTCCCCCAGCTTGACCATCCTGTTCCCTTATATTCTCATGCCTGTTGTGGGATGTTCTGTATGGCAAATGTGTTGCTAATAAAACACTGATTGGCCAGTGGCTAGGCAGGAAGTATAGGTGGGACTAACAGAGAGAATTAAAAGAACAGGAAGGCGGAGGGAGTCTCTGCCAGCTGCCAGCCAGGACAAGCAGCATGTGAAGATGCCGATAAGCCACGAGCCATGTGGCAAGGTATAGATTTATAGAAATGGATTAATTTAAGATATAAGGACAGTTAGCAGGAAGCTTGCCACGGCCATACAGTTTGTAAGCAATATAAGTCTCTGTGTTTACTTGGTTGGGTCTGAGCAGCTGTGGGACTGGCAGGTGAAAGAGATTTATCCTGACCGTGGGCCAGGCAGGAAAACTCTAGTTACACATGCCCCATCTCCTACCCTCTATTGTCCCCCCATCCCAAGTTTACTATCAGGATCTCCTCTGTTTCTCCTTCCCAATGTGATTCGTATATTCCTCTTAGTGTCCTCCCTTGTTACCCAACTTCTCTAGAGCTGTGGGGTGTAGTCTGATTATCCTTTGCTTTACATCTAGTGTCCACTTATGAGTGAGTACATACCATGTTTGTCTTTCTGAGTCTGGATTACCTCACTCAGGATATTTTTTAGTTCCATCCATTTGCCTGAAAACTTCATGATGTCATTGTTTATTACAGCTGAGTAATACTCCATTGTGTATATGTTTTTTTCTTTATCCATTCTTTGGTTGAGGAGCATCTAGGTTGTTTCCAGGTTTTGGCTATTATGAATAATGCTGCTATGAGCATAGTTGAGCTAATGTCCTTGTGGTATGTTTGAGCATCCCCTTGGGTATATGCCCAAGAATGGCATTATTGGGTCTTAAGGTAGATTGATTCCCAGTTTTCTGAGAAGCTGCCATACTGATTTCCAAAGTGGCTGTACAAGTTTGTACTCCCACCAACAATGGAGGAGTGTTCCCCTTGTTCCACATCCTCTCTAACATAAGCTGTCATCAGTGTTTTTGATCTTAGCCATTATGACAGGTGTAAGACAGTATCTCAGAGTCATTTTGATTTGCATTTCCCTGAAGACTTAGGATGTTGAGCAATTCCTTAAATGTCTTTCAGCCATTTGGGATTCTTCTGTTGAGAATTCTTTGTTAAGCTCTGTAGCCCATTTTTTTAATTGGATTATTTGGTATTTTGATGTCTAGTTTCTTGAGTTCTTTATACATTTTGGAGATCAGCCCTCTGTTAGATGTAGGGTTGGTGAAGATCTTCTCCCATTCTGTAGGCTGTCATTTTGTCTTATTTACTGTGTCCTTTGCCTTATAGAAACTTCTCATTTTTAGGAGGTTCCATTTATTAATTGTTTCTCTCAGTGTCTGTGCTACTAGTATTATATTTTGGAAGTAGTCTCCTGTGCCAATAATTTCTAGGCTGCTTTCTACTTTTTCTTCTGTCAGGTTCAGAGTAGCTGGATTTATGTTAATGTCTTAGATCCACTTGGATTTGAGTTTTGTGTATGGTGATATGGATCTATTTACAGTCTTCAACATGTTGACATCCAGTTATGCCAGCACCATTAGTTGAAGATGTTTTCTTTTTTTCCATTGTACAGTTTTGGCTTTTTTGTCAAAAATCAAGTGCTCATAGGTGTGTGGATTAATGTCAGGATCTTCAGTTCGTTTCCATTGGTCCACATGTTGGTTTTTATTCCAACACCAAGCTGTTATTACTACTATAGCTCTATCGTAGAGTTTGAAGTTAGGGCTGATGATGCTTCCAGAAATTGCTTTATTGTAAAGGATTGTTTTAGATATCCTAGGTTTTCTGCTTTTCCATATGAAGTTGAGTATTGTTCTTTTGAGGTCTGTGAAGAATTGTGTTGGGGTTTTGATAGGGATTGTATTGAATCTGTAGCTTGCTTTTGGTAAAATTGTCACTTTTATTATGTTGGTTCTACCTATCCATGAGCATGGGAGATCTTTCCATTTTCTGATATATTCTTCAATTTTTTTCTTCAAGGACTTAAATTTCCTGTCACATGGGTCTTTCTCTTGATTGGTTAGAGTTATCCCAAGGTATTTTATATTATTTGTGGCTATTGTAAAGGGTGATGTTTCCCTGATATCTTTCTTGGCCCATTTATCATTTGTGTATAGGAGGGCTACTGATTTTTTTTGAGTTAATCTTGTATCCTGCCATGTTACTGAAGGTGTTTATCAGTTGTAGGAGTTCCCTGGTAGAATTTTGGGGGGCACAAAAATTGTGACCATATTTAATCTACAGTGGGTGGAATGTTCTGTAGATGTCTATTAAGTCCATTTAAGTCATAACGTCTGTTAGTTCCCTTATTTCTCTGTTAAGTTTCTGTCTGACAGACCTGTCCATTGGTGAGAGTGGGGAGTTGAAGTCTCCCACTATTAGTGTGTGGGGTTTGATGTACTAATTAAGCTTCAGTAATGTTTCTTTTACATACATGGGTGCCCTTGTATTTGGGGCATAAATGTTCAGAATTGAGACTTCATCTTGATGAATTTTTCCTGTGATGAATATGTAATGTCCTTCTTCATCTCTTTTGATTAATTTTAATTTGAAGTCTATTTTGTTAGATATTGGTTAGCTACACCAGCTTGCTTCTTAAGTCCATTTGACTCAGAAGACTTTTCCCAGCCCTTTATTCTGAGGTAATGTTTGTCTTTGAAGTTGAGGTGTTATATGCAACAGAAGGATGAATTCTGCTTTTGTATCCATTCTGTTAGCCTGTGTCTAAAACAGGCAAATTGAGTCCATTGATATTAAGGGATATTAATGACCAGTGATTGTTAATTCCTGTTATTTTTTGTTGGTAGTGTTGTGTGTTTCCTTCCTTTGAGATTTGTTGTCAAAGAATTATCCATTGCCTGTGTGTTCATGGGTGCGTCTAACTTCCTTAGGTTGGATTTTTCCTTCTAGTGATTTCTATATGGCTGGATTTGTGGGTAGGTTTTATTTAAATCTAGTTTTATCATGGAATATTTTGTTTACTCTGTCTATGGCAATTGAGAGTCTTGCTGGGTATAATAGTCTGGGCTGGCATCCATTTTCTCTTAGTGTCTGCATAATGTCTGTCCAGGACCTTCTGGCTTTCAGAGTCTCTATTGAGAAGTCAAGTGTTATTCTGATGGGTCTGCCTTTATATGTTACTTGGCCCTTTTTTCTTTGTAGTTCAATTTTTTTTCTTTATTCTGTATGTTTAGTGGTTTGATTAGTATGTGGCAAGGGGACTTCTTTTTGGGTCCAGTCTATTTGGTGTTCTGTAACCTTCTTATATCTTCATAGGCATTTTCTGCTTTAGGTTGGGAAATTTTTCTTCTATGATTTTGTTGAATATATTTTCTGTGCCTTTGAGTTGGTATTCTTCTTCTTCTATCCCTATTATTCTTAGGTTTGGCTATTTCATGGTGTCCCAGATTTCCTAGACATTTTATGTTATGACTTTTGGGCTTTAGTATTTTCTTTGACTGACAAATCTATTTCCTCTGTTGTATCCTCCATGCCAGATATTCTTTCTTCCATCTCTTGTATTCTGTTGTTTATGCTTGCATCTGTAGTTCTTGTTCATTTATTCAGATTTTCTATTTCCAGCATTTCCTTGGTTTGTGTCTTCTTCAGTATTTCTATTTTAGTTTTCAGGTCTTGAACTGTTTCCTCCATCTGCTTGATTGCTTTTTTTTCCCTTGGGTTTTTTTTTTTTTTTTTTTTGGCTTTCTTTAAGGGATTTATTGATTTCTTTCAAATTTTTGTTTGTCTTTTCCTCAATTTCTTTAAAGGAATTTTTCATTTCCTCTTTAAAGACTTTTATCATCTTCTTAAGGTCATTTTCTTTTGTTTCTTCTATGTTGGGATGTTCAGGTCTTACTGATGTAGAACCACTAGGTTCCGGTGGTCCCATATTGCTCTTTATGTTGTTGAATGTATTCTTGCAATAGCATGTACCCATCTCTTCCTCCAATTGGTGCAAATGGTGTCTGTGTCTCAGGGAGCTGCTCTTGGTCCAACCGGAGCTAGCAGAGTCTGTGTCTCAGGGAGCAGCTGTGGTCTCAGAGGATGGGTGGGTTTTGGGAGTGGATTGGTGCTTGTAGGTTACAGGTTAGGAGGAGGGTTGGTGATCTGGTCTTCCTGCAGGGACTACAATGGGTAGGGGTTGGGGGCACTGGTTGTACCCCTGAGCCTAAAACCTAGAGGCTGGGGTGATCATCTAGAAAAACAAAGATTTACCTCTTAGTCCAATAGGAGCTGGCAGAGTCTGTGTCTCGGTGAGCAGCTGCGGTCTCAGAGGGTGGGTGGGTTTGAGGGGTGGATTGGGGCTTATAAGTTACAGGGTCTGGTGGGGGATGGTGGTAGTCAGGCCTGCCTCCAGGCATCCTGCCTGCTGGCCTGCCACTGCTTGGGCCCCTGGGCCTAAAGCATAGAGGCTGGGGTGATCAGCTAGGAGAGCAAAGACTCACCTCTTGGTCCAATTGGAACTCACAGAGTCTGTGTCTCTGGGAGCAGCTGCGGTCTTGGAGGATGGGTGGGTTTGGGGGTGCATTGGGGCTTGTAGGTTACAGGACCTCGGTGGGCCATTTTACACTTTCAAAGCATACAATTCAATGCCAGATGCAAATCTAAAATTTGTGCATGGTGAGCATTTTTCCACCTGCTTTTAAACTTCTATGTCATAAAGTTTCTCAGTAAAAAGAAGAAGCTGGTATAGAGATTTGAGGATGGAGCTGCTTAGCTTAAGAGTAACAAAATACAGGGAGTTATTTTTCATTTACTAGATATGCCTGCTTATTTTCTGTCTTTTATCATTAGCTATAATCTTCAAGCTATTGACTTAGAAACATGACAGTTTTGATATCAATATTAAGGTCATCTGAAGGCAGAAATGTGTTCATTAATAAAGATTGTATCATACCAGGAGTTTGTGCGTCTCACCGTGTCCGATGTTCTGACCACTTACGTCACGATCCTCATCGGTGACTTCCTCAGAGCGTGCTTCGTGAGGTTTTGCAATTACTGCTGGTGCTGGGATTTGGAATACGGATATGTAAGTATGGTGCTGACTTCTCCTTTATCAGATTTCTCTTCTGTGAGTCATTGTTTATACACACTCCACAAGTGGAAGGGTACCTCAGAGTTACATGAGTGAGGTCACCTTGTGAGATGTCAATAAACAAAGATTCATCAGTACAGTTATTTGTAATGAGTCTTTCTCTGTCCTGTCAGCCAGCTCCCAAATAACGACATGGAGACTTCTTATTAATTATGAAAGCTCAGCCTATAGCTTAGGCTTGTTCCTAACTAGCTCTTATAACTTAAATTAACCCATTTAATCTATGTTTTATCACGTGACATTACCCCTCTTCCATCTTGTACCTCCTGTTTCCTCCTCATGTCTTCTGGTGTCTATTCCTACCTGGATTTCTCCTCCTTCTTTCTCTATCTGCCTGGAAGTCCCACCTATACTCCCTGCCTAGCTATTGGCCATTTAGCTTTTTATTAAACCAATCACAGTGACACATCCTTATACAGTGTAATCAAATATTTCACAACAGTTATAATTCAGAAGAGCCCAGATTTGGGTATCACGGTTTCCAATACTGAAGTAAAGTTAGCTCTGGCTCTTGAAAGTAATGGACCTTGAACTGTCAATTAAAATGTTGTAGGAATCCTTGGTCCCATGGTCAGTTCACTTCCCATGAAGCAAGTTGGTGCTGATACAAGATTGGTATAAACTGTGTACTCTTTATATCCCTGTGAATTTTGCTGTAGGACTGGATAATTATCACGCACCAGTTACTATGTAGTACACGAGGGGATGAAAGGACTCAGTGAATATGGCTTTTGCTTTATGAGGCTCACAGACTAACAGGAGCCTGACAGAGACAACAGTGGGGGACTGTGGAGATTTAAGGAAGACCTAGTTTACTGACAGGGCTTTGCTTAAATGGAGCTCAGGGGCAGCTTGCAACAATTGCAGAGTTTTCCCTGAATCTCTCTGGTGTTGACTTTATCACCAGCTTTTCCTCTATGCCCAAGTTAAAATCTCCCTCGATCTTCAGGGAAGTGCAGAGCATACATGGTTCTTGGTCTAACATGTCAACAGGTCTCTGTTGCCCTCTTGTATAAGTAAAACTGGTTTCGGTTAATCCTTAGAGATGGGAGTCGCAGAACTGATGGTACCCCTGTGTTTAAGACCTCCATGGCTTCGTGAGCACCCTGAATGTGCCCCAGAGACCTTTGCAGGGCTCTCTGTCTCTCTTAAACAGTTTGCTTCTTTTCTTTCTGCCTTAGCCTAGTTGGCGCATTCTAATTTTCACAAGTACGGACATCTAAAATTTTCAACCACAAAAGGATTTTTTCATTTGCACTTACTATTTCTCCCTCAAAGGGATGCAGCTACCCTAGAACTGGGCATGAGCACTTCCTTCCTGTCACTAAGCATCCATCCCTTCAGTATGTCACCTCCTCAGAGTTCTTCTCTGACCACCATTTTAACATAGCCCATCTAATGCTATGGCAGCTTACAGTCTGGTTTTATGAACAAGATGTACAACTACTTGACATTTCTTTTTAAACTGCTCATTACCCATCTCCTCCTACAGTGATGCATCTATGAAAAAACAAATGTCTGTTGTTTGAACCAGGCTAGCCACATGGCAAATGCTCTCTGTTGACTGTGTGGTTGAACTTGTACCACTACATCATGACACCATCAGGGCAGCAGTAGCAGCTAGACGAACTTGTCCTCCTTGTCGGCTGGGTCCACATCATTATTCTGGTTGTGTGTTCTAAGCCAGCAATGTTTCTCTTCCCACCAGTGAAGAAATATTCTGCATAGGTGATCTCACTTCCATCTCATGTTTTCTTGTATATAGACGAAGTCCACATTTAAGATTCTGGGCTACATCTTTTGGCTATCTGACTTTGAGACAGTACCTTTTATTAGATCATCTCTGTCACCATCACTTAAGGTGCTCCCTTGGATGAGGCAAACGCAGTTAGGTAATGTCCTCTGGTACACAGCTGTGAGGTAATGCAGCAGATCCCGGATGTCACTGTGCAGCTTT
>CABHPQ010141141.1:0-15032 GCA_902168405.1 Peromyscus aztecus
CTCTCTCAGAAGGAAGGGGTGGGAGGTCCAGTAGACCCTCACTGGAGATGGCAGCCTCTTCCTGCACTTCCCTCCCAGCTATGTGTGGGGCTGCCCCAGTTTCAAGCTGCCTCTGGTCTCAGAGGTGCCCTTGAGGAAGTGAGGTTAACTCAAGTCTAGACTCCATCTAGGCAGCTATTGGGAAGTCACCATCCCTGCTGAGAGAGACTTTTTTGGGTCACTCATGCTCTGTAAGTAAATCCAGTAAACTCATGGGTTCACCAAAGTCTGTCACTGGAGCTTTAGGGGAGTAGACATTTGTTCTCATCTCCCTAGGAAAATTCACACAATATCCATCACCTCCTTAGTCACCAGTGTGTACGTGCATGTGTGTGTGTGTGTAGGCTGAGAACACATTTCTGTTTATTTAACAATTTCAAGTATACAATAGAACATTAACTCTAGTCACCATGATGTACAACTAGGTTCTCAGAACTTTCCCACAGCTGCAGGTTTGAACCCCTCGGCAACATCCTCTGTTCCCCCACCCTATCTTGTCCCTAGTCCCCTGGCAACCACCCTACTACTCTCTGCTTTTGAAATCTCACCATTTCTAGGTTCTGCTGGAGATGGAGGAAACGTTGTGAAATGCTTAGCGCAGAGTCTGGCACACTGTTCTAGCTCATTTGGTGTCAGCTCTTCCCAGCAACCACCACAGTTCAGGAAAGAGTGTGAACATCGAACAGTTAGTGTACCAGATCCTAGGATCTGGAGCGGAACTGAGAGAGAGGAAACCTTGGTGCATGTGGCACAAGACTTAGAGCATTCTAAGTGGTGGTGAGGAACAGTGGGCAAGAATGTAGCGGCTCCAGCTCTGAATTACCGTGTGTGTGTGTGTGTGTGTGTGTGTGTGTGTGTGTGTGTGTGTGTGTTGGGCTTCATCACAGCCCTGCACCGTCTCTCTTCAAATGGATCTCCTGGCCAGAGCTCTTGGAGGAGGGGCCCTGGGTTCCTGCTGACAAATCCAAGGAGAACTTTCTGTCCCTGGCCTTGATGCTGGTTTGTGTCTCCCCCCAGGAACTCTGAAGGCAGGCACTGCCAAAGCAGACATGGAATCTACCTGACTTGCTTTGACCACGTCTTTGGCCAACAAGGGTGGGTTGAGACGGCCAAGGAAAGGGAACTGGCAGGGAATGTGAGAGATGACGCCTCCAGGTCCTACCTGACTCTGATGTCTCAGATAAGCAGCTGGCCTCTGAGTGGACTTAACCCCGCCCCCTTTTCTCTCAGCCCTGGCTTCCTTTATTTCCAGTGCAACCAGAACAGAGCCCAAGGCTGGGATTACAGCTGTGTAATCCACTACTCCTAGCTTGTTGTTTTATTTCGATTGCTATGTGATAATGGCTAACCTGGTACTTGCCAAGTTGCTAAGGTTATGATAACCACAGATCTCCCACAGCGGGGGCTCCCTCCCAGGCACAAACCCCACCCAAACACCTGTTTTCACAGAGAGATCCTTTATTAAGCAGGGAAGAAAAGTTTAAGTGGCTGCTTTCTGACTCTGACATAGAAACATCAGCAAATGACCTGGCAGGTGTGATTTGTAAGAGGGGAAAGAGGAGGCTCTGGGCTAGAATGAGCTGGGATGTGCCGGTAGAGGAGATAAAGAACAAGGGAGACGGGGAAGGGAACAAGGGAGAGGGGGCGGGATATTTGTCCCAGATTGACAGGACTGCCTCTGGGTAGAGGGGAGACAGCCGTGGCCCACAGGCAAACGGCGGTTTATAAATGTAAAATGGAAAACACTGTGTTAGGATGAGGTATTTATTTTAATTAAGCATGTTAATTAGGTGAGCCAAAGGGGGCTTTTAATTGCTGGACTTCAATACTTTGATAGCTGGACCTTGGTGGTCAGCCTCAGGAGGAGGAGGTGGCCAAATAAAGGAACAGACCTTGGTGGCAGCTTTAGGAATGGAATCCAGGGGTTTTTAGCAAGGCAGAGGGAATGGGGGGAGGGGAGGGCAAGGCCTGCCGAATGGGCTAGTGTCCCTTCAGTAGATAAATTACCACATCTTGCCCTGTAAATAGTTTTACGTTTATTTTACTATTTATTATGTGTATGTGTCTATATGAGTGTCTCCCATTTGTCTGCCTAAGAAACAGATTATGGTTAGAGGTATTGTGAACTCATGTATAGCTTATATAGACAATTATACATACTATTTTTAAATGTTATGATGCTTAATTTTAATTGTCAATTTGATATAATCTAGATGTTCTGCCACTTGCCAACTTGACACAGGCTAGAATTATTTGGGAAGAGGGAACCTCAATTGAGAAAATGCCCCCACCAAATTGGCTTGTGGGAAAATCTGTCCAGCATTTTCTTGATTGATGATTGATGTAGGAGGGCCCAGCCCACTGTAGGTGGTGGTCCTGGGGTGTATTATGTACCCCATACACCCAGTCTCAAATAACATGGTTGCAAGCTAACGATAATGATTGGGCCATATTGACATGCTCCATGCAGGGTCAGTTCGATACTCACTACCCCTCCAATGATGTGTGCCAATTTTTTAAATTACATCCTGTTATATTTCCCAAGATAGTAGAGATGACTCCTATTCCTCAGGCCCGTGTGGTGTTTACTGATGGCACTTCATGTGGTTTTGCTGTGGTAGTTTCTGGTAACATAGTAAAGAAAAGAAAAGTCCAGGGCACTTCCGCCCAGATGGTGGAGGTACAGGCACTGTTGCTTGCTTTACAGATGTTTTCTGATGAGCTTGTAAACATTTATACTGATAGTCATCCAGATAGTTAAATCATGTCCTATTTGTGTTGAATTTTTACCTGTTCCTCATTTGGGAGTTTATCCCCGAGGAATTTTACCTAATCATGTGTGGCAGATGGACGTCACACATGTGCCTTCCTTTGGACAATTACAATATGTCCATATGTCTATTGATACATATTCCTCTCTAATTTTTGCCTCTGCCCATTCAGTTGAAAAGGTTAAGGATGTGAAGAATCATTGTCTTCATTCTTTTGCTTATGTGGGAGTGCCAAAATACATAAAGATTGATAAAGGTCCCGCCTACAGCAGTACAGGATTTTAAAAATTCTGCCAAGACTTTTCTATTGTTAATAAGACTGGTATTCCTTATAATCCTCAAGGACAGGCTATAGTTGAACGCTGCCATCGTACCTTAAAAACATATATTGCTAAAGTAAAAAGGGGGGAGCTAGGGGCTCATCTCTCCTCTCCACATTCTATTCATTCCCTTGTTTTATATATTTAAAATTTTTTATCGGTGGATTCTGCTGGAATATCTGCTACAGATAAAGACTGGAGGGCTCCTGTTGCAAATCATCCTCTGGTGCAATGGAAGGATCTTTCTACTGGCACTTGGAAGGGACCCAATCCAGTGTTGGTGTGGGCCCGGGGTTCTGTTTGTGTCTTTCTGCAGGACAATGGTGTTCCTGAGTGCTGTGTGTGCCCTGTGGCTGCTGCCGAATCCCAACATGGCAGAGACCTATTGGGCCTTCGTGAAAAACTCTCCCCTTCTGATGCCAATGGGGATTGAGAGCCCAGTACGGCCAGCCTTGACAAGTATTAACGTAAGCCTAAAAACTGCAGCCATGCAGTTGGATTCTTCAGAAGGTAATGTATGGTAACTGCTTTTTCAAATATGTTTGAGAATGTGTCACCCAGGCACCTTAGAGATTAAGGATAACCCTGACGGTCACTGACCTCCATTTGTTAACAGTAGCATGCCAGCTAAGCCTTTTCATTTTTCACAATCCTCTTCAAGCTGATGTAGTACCTACCTTTTCAGGAGTGGCTCTGTGCAACATTTATTCACCTCCTGAAATTCATCTAGCCTCCTTTGAAGATACCTTAAAATTTATGAGCCTGAATGTAGCCATTATGAGACCATTAGTTCTGCTCCTTGTTTGCTGTCTGTTTTTTCTTTATGATTCTTAGTTGTTCTTTTGCAGAGCTGCTAGCTTAAGTCATGCTGGGATCAAGAAAGATGGGCGTTGGTGGTTTGTGTTCCTACAGTTGTGTCCATGCCAGTGGACTGTGGCAGTTAGACACGCTCACACGCTCCAAAAGAAAATTTGACTTCACTGCAGCGCTGTTCTTGATACTACAGTGGTAGCGGCCACTGTTGCTACTGTTTCTGGGATTGCCATTTCATAATTAGTTAATACACCTAGCATAGTGGAGACCCTGACAACAAAAGTAGCTACCACATTTAATTAATCTTTCATTCTATTGGACAAAATAAATTTAATTCAACAGTTATATACATTTTGATTGGCTTTAAAAGTTATAAAATTTGCTGGGTGGTGGTGGCACACGCCTTTAATCCCAGCACTCGGGAGGCAGAGCCAGGTGGATCTCTGTGAGTTCGAGGCCAGCCTGGTCTACAAAGCGAGTTCCAGGGAAGGCACAAAGCTACACAGAGAAACCCTGTCTCGAACCCCCCCCCCAAAAAAAGTTATAAAATTTATAAACTTGGGCTGGAGAGATGGCTCAGAGGTTAAGAGCACTGACTGCTCTTCCAGAGGTCCTGAGTTCAATTCCCAGCAACCACATGGTGGCTCACAACCATCTGTAATGAGATCTGGCGCCCTCTTCTGTATACATAATAAATAAATAAATCTTTAAAAAAATTTATAAACTCAAGTTCCACTTGCTTTTGGGATACCATCTTACGAGGACTCCAATTTACAGTAAGGTTTGTTAAGGAGGGGAATGGCTCAATTGCCTGTAGCCTACTGGCTATGGGTGGGTTAGGACTTCTGATGGTCTTTTCTGTGTCAAACGCACAGATTGCAAGCCCAGCACCACTTTGAGATCTTTGGCAACAGTTAACTCTACAGATCACACAAGGTTGAGCCTGTATGATAATGAGTATTCAGAGACGAGTAATGCCTGGGGAGTACTCACCAACCTAAGACAGAGTGCCTGTGTGGCCTGGGCAGGTGTCTCCATGATGTGTGACGTCCCACGCAACCTAAGTCAGAGGCTCATTTTTTAGTAAAAAAGGGGGGACCTGTAGAGCCCTGGTCCCCAGTTTTGAGTAACTGTGGCCTTGCTTGCTGACCTTGACCAGATATGTCTTCCCTATGCTGATTCCCTGCAGCTTCCTTCCTCCTGAATGCTCACCGGAGGTTCCTTGTTTGTGTATCCTGCATATTGGGTGTTAACAGCTTAGATACAAGAATGTAGAACATCGGTAGCAAACTTCTGCCCTCCGGGTTCTCCCATTGTGCTGTAAGCCTGTATTTAAGGTTGCCTCCCTCCTTCAATAAACGGCTTTTGGCTTTCTGCTGAGGTGAATGACCCACTGTCTCTTGTCTCTGTTTTTTGATCCACAGCCCCTCACTCGGACATGGTAATCGGGTGGTGGTAGCACGGGCATTACCGCTACAGTATTAGAAACCACACTGAGAAATCCATGAGGAGCAAGCCAGTAAGCAGCGTTCCTCCACGGCCTCTGCTCCAGTTCCTGCCTCCAGGTTCCTGCCTTGAGTTCCTGCCCTGACTTCCCTCAGAAGTGACCTGAGAGTTGTAAGATGAAATAAACTGTTTCCTCCCCAGGTTGCTTTTGGTCATGGTGCTTTATCACAGCAATAGAAAAGTAAGACACCCCTGGATGCCAGAAGAGGGTACCAGAGCCCCCTGAGCTGGAGTTGTAAATTCCTGTTGTAAGCCGCCCAATATGGGTGCTGGGAACTGAACTCTGGTCCACTGAAAGTGCCACAAGTTCTCATAACTGCTGAGTCATGTCTCCAGTCCCTGTTTTTGTTTTTTTTTTTGAGACAGGTTCTGTGTAACTCAGGCTCACCTCTGAACTTGCTATGTAGCTTAGGATGACTTTGAACTCCTGGGCCTCCTGCCTTTATATTTCACATGCTGGGATCACAGGTGTGTACCACCTTGCCCCAAAGGGTTAATGAATCTGATATTGATGGGTATATACATCAGAATCAAGCAATTAAGTAAAAGATGGCAAAGGAGGGTATCCTGGTTTCTACCTGTTAGATTTTATAAATAAGCAAAGGAGGAAAGCAGAATAATTTGCCTGAGTAACAGGTTATAGTTAGAGGTGTCACTGGGAACTCATGTGAAGCTGTGATAGTTATACATATTACTTCTTAATGCTGCGATGGTTCATTTTAATTGTCAATTTGATATAATCTAGAATCACCTGGGAAGAGCATCTTAATGAAGGGTTGTCTGGATTACGTTGGTACGTCTATCGGGGCTTACCTTATTATAATGAGTCGAAAGAGCTGACAGGAAAGAAACTAAGACCTGTGTATATACAACAGAACAGAAGATACACGTGTTTCCTCATTTTGTCAGCTGAGAGGGTCCAAAGGGAAGGACTTGTCTGTAGTGATGGGAACACCTGATACTCAGGTCGTGGTTTATAATTCTATCCTCCAATAAGAGAAACCAGGAGGGGGGCTGGAGAGATGGCCCAGAGGTTAAGAGCACTGGGTGAACTTCCAGAGGACCTGGGTTCAATTCCCAGCACCCACGGGACAGCTCACAACTGTCTATAACTCCGGTTCCAGGGAACCCTATGCCCTCTTCTGGCCTCTGAGGGCACCAGGCAAGTGGTACATAGACACACATGCAGGCAAAACGCCCACACACATAAAATAAAATTTAAACTTAAAAAAGAGAGAGAGAGATAAGGACCTAGATGTGGTGGCTCATGCCTGTAGTTTCAGCACTTGGGAGGCTGAGGCAGGAGAATCTCCAATTCTAGGCCAGCCTGAGCTATCTAACAAAAACCCTGTGGACGGTAGGGGGTTGGACCATCTTGGTGAAATGGCCGATGCTAGGAAGACAGTGGTAAGAAATATAAAAGAAAGGACAGGGAAAAGTGTTCAGAGATCTTCAGCATGAGAGAGCTGTCCTCTCCATTTCAGCCATTTCTCCTCACATTTGATTATTCATTTACGTCAGTATGAACTCACGTTTTTTTTTTCCATTAGGTTTTATTTTAATACCACTGTTTCAATTTGTTGGTCTAGTTATCCTACTTCCGGCTATTGAGTTTGTTTTTGTTTTTTGGGTTTTTTTTTTAAGTCTTTTTTTTTTAAGATTTGTTATTTTATTTATTATGTATACAGTGTTCTGCCTGCATGTATGCCTGCATGCAAGAAGAGGGTACCAGATCTCATTATAGATGTTGTGAGCCACCATGGAGTTGTTGGGAATTGAACTCAGGACCTCTGGAAGAGCAGCCAGTGCTCCTAACCTCTGAGTCATTTCTCCAGCCCTATTGAGAGATTCTTCCTGTTTCTCTTGTAACCCTTTGACATACTCCGATTGTGGGCATATGTATGTAGTAGTCACACACGACTCCCCCCTCACTCCATACTGGGTATAGAACCCGAGGCCTTAGACAGGCTAGACCAGTGTTCTCCACTGCCTCCTGCCCCACCCCCTTTGTGACAGAGTCTTATTCAAGCCAGCTTTGCACTTCAGCAATGGCTCTTCTCTCCAACCTCCTTATATCTGGGCCTGTGTTGAAGTTGCTGCCCTCTGTGGGAGACGGTCTCCCACCTCAGTTAGTCCTTTCAGGAAATACACTTACAGGTCCACACAGAGCCAAGTCTATTTGTTCATTCTGGATCCAGTCAAGTTGGCAACCAAGATTGATCCATGGCTATCTACAAAGATGAGCTTCTGCTGGTCATATAGAATGACCTTCTTTGTCCCAGATCTTGGCTTTCACATTTTCCATGGTATCACTGGACTCTACCTCCAGGGTGATGTGGCCTTGCCAACCAAAGACTGAATAGCCAATCATGTGTAGGCATCTGAAGCTCACCCCAGAACCATTTAATACCACAGTTCACCACTGACTCGATTTTAACTTCAGCAGTCTTGACGTCAGGCATGTATTTGCTGTGGGAAAAGTATCTGCTCAGACTTTTTGCTCTGAGATCTGCTCATCATCTAGGCTGTGGAAGAAATCTACTCAGAGATCTTTTCCCTGCAGATCAGGGATACAAAATACAGTGTCTTAGCCTGGCCCCTTCCATCCTTCTTCCCTTGTTTTTCTTTTTTCTTTTTTTTTGACTTTTGTTGACTATGTTTGACAGTTAAATCAAAAGTTACATCTTTCAAATACAGTGTTCAGTGTCTGAAGAAAAATGCTTTTATTTTATTTAGATAAATATAATTATCTAATTATACTAATATGTAACATAAAGAGACTTGATAGAGGTAATATTTTTATACATCAAAGCCCTAAACTGTTAATACCATTAAAGTGTGGTAAGTTATGTATCCATTTTAATGCCTTTAAAGGAGAAATATCGAGCAGTGGTAGCCCACACCTTTAATCCCAGCATTCGGGAGGCAGAGGCTGGCAGATCTCTGTGAGTTCAAGGCTAGTCTGGTCTACAGATTGAGTTCCAGGACAGCCAGGGCTACACAGAAAAACCTTGTCTTGAAAAACCAGAAAAGAAGGAGGAGGAGGAGGAGGAGGAGGAGGAGGAGGAGGAGGAGGAGAAGGAGGAGGAGGAGGAGAAGAAGAAGGAGAAGAAGGAGAAGAGGAGGAAGAGGAGAAGAGGAAGAAGAGGAGGAGGAGGAAGGAAGGAAGAGAAGAAGAGGAAGAAGAAGGAGAATAATAAGAAGGAGGAGGAGGAGGAGGAGGAGGAGGAGGAGGAGGAGGAGGAGGAGGAGGAGGAGGAGAAGAAGAAGAAGAAGAAGAAGAAGAAGAAGAAGAAGAAGAAGAAGAAGAAGAAGAAGAAGAAGAAGAAACAGTATTAAAGTTAATATTTTGGAAGGTTTTTTGCTTGCTTGGTTTTGGGGTTTTCTTTTTGGGACTTGTTTTGTTTTCTGTTTGTTTTGTGGAGACAAGGTCTCATTCTGTAGTCCAGACTGGCTTTGAATTCCCAATCCTCCTGCCTCCGCTTCCCAGGTACTGAGGTTACAGGCACATGGCCACACGCCCAGCTTCCTAGCCCATTTTTGTGTACTATAAGAGAATACTTGAGGCTGGGTGAGTTGTAAAGAAAAGAGGTTTAAGTAGCTCACAGTTGTGGAGGTTCAAGAACATGGTGCTGGCCTCTTCTCAGCCTCGTGACGAAAAGGCAAACAGGCAGAGGGCAGAGGACAGAGGGCAGAGGGCAGGGCTACTCTATAACAACCAACTCCCTAAGGAACCACGCCATTCCTGTGAGAACTCCTGTGGAAGAGGATGTCCATCTCTCTAAAGGTCCCACTTCCCAATTGGCAACTTTAGAGTAACTATCTCCTCCCAGTTACACACAATCATCACCATCTTGAAGCAGGGTGTGTGATAACTCTCATGAGATCAGGCCGATTGACAGCCTCCCGGAGGGAGAGGAGAGAGTCACGAGACCCACAGGCCAGGCTTTCCGAGCTTCGCTAGAATCCCTTCCACAAGCTCACACAAGAGGGAAACGATTAAGATGGGCTTCTTTTTTTAATTTTTGAGACAGGGTCTCATTGCATAGTTGTGGCTGTCCTTGAACTTGCTATGTAGACCAGGCTGACTTTGAACTTACAGAGATCCACCTGTCTCTGCCTCCAGAGTGATGGGATTAAAGACATGCACCACCATGCCCAGCTAAGGTGGGTTTCTTGACAGTGTAGCTGACTATAAGGGTCCCCAAGAGGAAAAGTCAGTGGCTTCTCTGCCTCTGAGTGGCCTAATGCTTCTGTAGGAGACCCTAATAAATTCACCAGCCAAGATAGACTCTGGTGGAATTGTTTCTTTGGTTTGTGGGTGCCTTTCTATCTGGGGTGAATGGACATTTCTCTCTGTCTTCACATCAATCTAACCCTAACAGTTTGGGGCAGGGACAGACTAAGCCATGGAGCTCACACCTGTCAAAGATATCAATAGCACTGGTGTGATGTGGTGTGAAACTAGCATTCCAGAAGGCTGAGGAGGAGGATCAGGAGTCCAGGCCATTCTTAGCTACATAATAATGTCAGCCTGGGCTGCTTGAGACCTTGTCTCAAAACCACCACACACACACACATACACAATCTCAATGTCAAAATGACCACTGAGAGTGGGACCACCGTGAGCTAGACTTGAGGCTGGACTTTTCCCATTACATGGGCTCTATAATTCCCTGCTCTAACAAGAACACCATAATAATGATTACTCGTGCTGGAGAGATAGCTCAGAGGTTAAGAGCACTGACTACTCTTCCAAAAGTCCTGAGTTAAACTCCCAGCAACCACAGGGTGGCTCACAACCATCTATAATGAGGTCTGGTGCCCTCTTCTGGTGTGTAGGCATACATGCAGGCACAATACTGCATAATAAATAAATAAATAAATAAATAAATAAATAAATAAATAAATAAATAAATAAATCTTTTTAAAAAATTAATGATTACTCAATCACTATTAAGTCTTTCCCCAATGCAGTTGCCTTATTTAAGTGTCCACAAGTCCCATTTCAAGGACAATCATTGCAATCTATATACTGCATAATGTTAGAAAATCTTTCTTCCTAGGGATGGGCTGACTCTAAGCAATAAGTTCTACAGTTGAAAAGTGTTTCTGGTCTGGAAACTAAATACAGGATTGTGACTTTATTTATAGAGACAGCCGAGCTCAGCTTCTACTGTAAAATTGCTACCTTTGTCTTCATTGTGACAGGTGCTGAACATTGCCCTGACCTAGTCCTCTGAGGATGGAGGAGAGAGCATTGTCTCCATTGATATTAATGACCCCAGCCATGCAGCCATCTTTCTTAATGTCAGGCACTTTTATGCACTGAGCCATCTCACTGGACCCCCACCACAGCACTCTCCAAATCTTTAGCAGCTGAGTCACCACCTTGTGGAAAGATCGGTGCTCCACCTCCCAACCAGTCAGTCCCACATCAGCTAACAAAAAAGGTTCAAATAAAAAAAATAACAATGGGGGCTTCTGGCCATAGGTAGAATACTGTAGCAGAAGACCCTCGAATGCTTCCCTGTGAATTCTCATTCTGTCCTTGAAATGTGGTTCTTGTGGCTAAGGAAATCCATCTTTATTTACAATTAACCATGTCAGACATGCTGGCACGTGCCTGTGATGCCAGCACCCAGGAGAGTAAGACAGGAGGACTGCCTGAGTGCAAGGCCTGGCCGGGTCATGTAGTGAGTCCCAAGCCAGCTAAGGCTATATAGCAAGACCAAAAGGCCTGGCATTGGCTCAGCAGCTCTTTCAACAGTGCTGCAGTTAAAAGTCCATAAATAAATAGATAAATAATAAAGTGTTTTGCATTTCAACAGCCGTAAGTGGGTGATGGTGAACTTCCCGGAAAATGCAACCTTAGAGGCTGAATTCTTCCCAAGTCAAATCCAATATTAGGGGCAGCAAGATGACTCAGTGAGTGAGGTGCTTGCTCTGTATACCTGAGGGCCTGAGTTCAATCACCAGAACCCACAAAAAATAGAAAGAGAGAACCAACTCCAAGAAGTTATCCTCTGGCTTCCACATTCCTGCCATGACAACTTCCCTCCACAAACACATATCACACACACAAAATCATTACTTAATTAGGATGTAGTGGTGCATACCTATAATCTCAGTTCTCCAGAGTTGAAGGGGAATCAGAGTTCAGGGCCGTCCTCTGCTACCTAGTGAGTGTGAGACCAGCCTGTGTTGCATGAGCCAAAAAATCCAATTGTGATATGGATGCTTTGACTTTTATAGCACTTACTATTTCCAGTGCGTTTACTTCATGTCTACCCTGTGGTCCTCTGAACAACTCCACAGGGAAAGGGAGGCTCGGAGAGAGAAAAGTATCTTCGGACTCCACAGGTGTGAGTCTTCCCCTGCCTGCCTGGCTGCTGGCCTCCCACCATATTGCAAAGTCATGGTAAATCATTCTTCGACTCTTTAAACACACCCAAGTAAATGCCCACCCATTCATGCTGCTGTGGCCTGCTTTCCTACTGGAGAGCCTTACTCAGGCTGCTGGGAGTACCAAGAGGAGTGACCAATGTCCCCATACCACTTAGCCATTCCATTAACTGTCTTGATCCCACAGTGGAACTTGATCATACAGCAAAAGCAATGTTTTCTGGTATACACATTGTTAAGAACTCAAGAGACAACTGGTCCTACTGCACTTTTCTGTTGCTGTGATAAAACATTCTGTGATAAAAGCAATCTGGGGGGGGGGTGGAGAGAGGTTATCTTACACTTCCAGGTCACACTTCATCAGTGAAGGAAGTCAGGACGGGAACTCAAGGTAGGAACTGAAGCAGAGACAACAGGGGAATGCTACTTACTGGCTTATCTCTGGCTCAAGCTCAGCCAGCTTCCCTTTACAGTTCAGGCTCATCTGCCTAGGGATGATGCCACCCACAGTGGGCTGGGCCTCCCACATCCATCATCAACCAAGACAATTCCTCACAGACATGGCCACAGGCAAATCTGATGAAGGCAATTCTTCAGTTGAGATTCTCTCTTCCCAGATGACCTTAGTTGTGAGAAATTGATAATAAAACCTATCCATGACAAAATCTTTCTAGACAGTCTCTCTTTTCTGTTTTAAGTTAGCATCCAGAGAATGGGTTTCATCATGGGATGTTCATACAGAAATTTATGGCATTTTCTTAAATGTGGTAAATTGGAAATAAATTATTTCCAATTGGCTGGGTGTGGTATAATCTCAGTACCTGGGAAGCTAAGGCAGGAGGATCAATAATAGTACGGACTATGTAACAAGGTCCTGTAGCTGGTCTTTCTTTGGACAACCAGTTCCTGAATAATGACATGGAGATTTATAATTAATTATGAAAGTTTGGCCTTAGCTTAGGCTTGTTCCTAACTAGCACTTATAACTTAAATTAACCCATTTATATTGATCTACATTCTTCCACGTGGCTCATTACCTCCCCTCCATAATGTATGTCCAACTTCCTCTGTGTCTCACTGGTGAAAACCCCCACCTCAGATTCTTCCCAGAGTTCCTATCCCTGCCCAGAAGTCCTGCCTATCATCTCCTGCCTAGCTATTGGCTATTCAACTCTTTATTAAACCAATCAGAAGGTACCTTAGACAGGCAAAGAAGGACAGAAACACATCTTGACACAGTGTGATCAAATATCACACAACATTTTCCCCTTTTTTGTCTAAATAAAAAGGAAAGGTTTTAACTCTACCATAGTAAAACTATATACAATAAGAACAATTATCAGGTAAAATTACATTCACAATGTCCAGTCCATTTTTATTTGGCAACTTTGGAGAAAGTATTCTATTATCTCTTCTATTTTTATGAGTCCAAAGTTTTGTACCTAAATCAATCATAACATATTACCAACTTATATTTCTATCATAACTTATATTACCAACCTAAAATATCTTTTTATACTTTAAAACATTTTCTCGGATAACAACTTAAGCTTTTATGTCTCTCAACCTATATAAATTTTTTTAAATTTATTTATTATGTATACAGTGTTCTGTCTGCATGTATCCCTGCAGGCCAGAAAAGGGCACCAGATCTCATTACAGATGGCTGTGAGCCACCACGTGGTTGCTGGGAATTGAACTCAGGACCTCTGGAGGAGCAGCCAGTGCTTGTAACCTCTGAGTCATCTCTCCAGCCCCAACCTTTATAAGTTTTAAATCTCTTTTGTGAGTTTCTTTTTTCAATACGGTAACAAGGTAAACTGTAAAATTATGACTATTTATTCTTCAGCTCCATCAGAGATTGGAGAAGGATAAAGTATTACCTGAATAAACAGAAAGTACAGAGCAAGCAACTTCCAAAACTATGGAATTGACAGACAGTTGGCTGCCTGGACAGTCATTCAAGGTTCCCCTGCAATGTTGGAGCACTCATCTTCAGCCTACAGGCCTAGAATATCTGACAGAGTTTTCTGTGAAACAGGAATTTTGAAGGACTGGCCTACCTTGTCTTGGCAAAGTTCAACAGTCAACTTCCTTTGTGTCCTGCTTGTCCAATTTGGACAGCATACTGTCAGCAGTCGAGGCAAGAGCAGTTTCTTGCCCAGTGGCTAGCTTTGCTACATTTAAATCAAACTCCATATGGAGATTCTGAAATGTTCATCATCTTCTCTGAAGTAGATTGGTGCTGCCAAGAACAGACATATCACACTGTCATGAAAAGCCATGTTATTAAAACATCGTAAATGTCATAGTCTGTAGATCTCTGAAATGTTTGAAGACCACTTATCTATCTAAAAATATATCTCTGTTTAACCTTGAAAACATACTTAACATGACTACAAGTTTCATTGTTATAGATGACTAACAACTAACCTGCATTTCTTAATTATCCTAAACTGTTTGTAATAATAGCTTTTAAGGACTAGAACTTAACATTACATTTAAAAATGATCTACATAGGTATAATACCTTAAACAAGAATAGAAACATATATACAGTATGATGTAATAAAAATAACCTTAAATTTGTATCAATATACAAAAATTCATACCAATGTAAAATATTTGAGACTAGTAGTTGCTTTTCAGTTTAAAAGTAGATTCAATAATCCACCCTTTATCCTATCATTTTTATATCCCCTGCCCCTTTTTTCACTAGATAGGAAAGAAAGAAGGATAGAAGTAAGGGAAAGAAAGGAAGGAAGGAAGGAAAGAAGGAAGAAAAGAAGGAAGGAAGAAAGAAATCCCCTAATCTAACTTTGTATAGTTTCCTCCCTGACCTTGACCAATAACAACTTGCAACTAAGCCCCCTAAATGATGATAAACTTATACATAACCCACTGAATGACCAAAAACCACCCACCGCACCTCTTGGGAATGTGGGTGTCATGTTCTTAAAATTGCTTCCTGCTGTCTGGGTGTTGTGGACTATTTAACTATATAAAAATGTGTTGCATTTGTTTATCTTGCAAAAAATTACTTTAACTACGTAAAGGTGTGCTGTATTTGTTTATGCTGCATTTGTTTAACTCTGTAAAGATGTGTTACTGTTTTACCTTGCCTCCCTAAGACACCTGATTGGTCTAATAAAAAGATGAGGCTGGGCGGTGGTGGCGCA
>CABHPQ010141142.1:0-12124 GCA_902168405.1 Peromyscus aztecus
TTTTACTCGCTCTACATGTTAATATGTATTTATCTACATTTCAAACTCTGACGCTTTGCACCTACTTTTCTGTAATTGATTTAATTAAATATTTTAAAATATAACATTTAATGATTCAACAAATGCTATTATTTTCTGCTCTAATTTGACATCACTACAAGTCATTATTTCTCCATTTTCCACGTGTTTAAGATATTTAATAAACTCCATTTTGAAGAAAAACATTTAGAGGCACACTGCTGGTGGAGCAATAATGTGTAACCTCAAAGTGCATATAGTTCCTTTCCATTATTTGACTGTCTCCATGAGTTAGCCACAGTATTTTGACCACTCTGTGCATTCCATGCATGGTCATGACATAAAAGGAATGGAAAACACAAACCCAGCTGAATAACAAGAAGGTCCTGATGAATTCTGAGCAACATACGTAAGTGAAAGGAGTACGTAGGTATTATGTTTTCTACAAGGATTCATTTTAGATAGTTCATTTGACTCATCAGGATTACAATTTGGCAGTTGCCAGAAAGTTAACAAAATCAGCAATTTCAATTGTTCAAGGTCATGCCATGAATTAATACTTGCATAAATCACATATTTATACATTCCTAGCATGTATGCCCTTCTGTCATTCCTTCAGCCATGTAGCATAATGAACTGTTGCTCCTTTAACTGAATTTGGGTAACCAAATGGCCACTAAATATAAGCCAAATGTTAATGCCAATCTTGATATATTTAAAAAAAAGTCACTAAATACAGTATACTTCTCAGTTTATTTCTGGACATTAGATGTAAGTACAACAAATAAAGAAAATTCAGCATATATAAAACATTAGAGGATAGCAGTTTGCCACTGTGGATAAATAAAATAAAAAATTCTCAATATTTCCAGTAACTATCATCATACCATATCATTTAACCTTCAACTTTTCACTTTGCTCCTAATTCTCTTCAGAAAAGTTAAACTTGAGGTCATAGGGATGTTTGTCCTTTAACCAAAATTTTCTGGTCTTGTAGAGAATTGAAAAGTATCTTGAACTACATGAACAGAGCCCAAGGAGTGTCTTTTCGCAGGAGGAGAAACTATGAGCCAATTATGAAGTACAGAAATTTAAAAATCATTTATGTAACCTCTGAAAGCCATTCTTGCTCAAACAGCTTTATCATTCCAACTAAATAAACCTGAATATTTTAGAGGCAGAAACAGTACTTTCCTTCAACTTCTTCATTTCTCAGCCATGCACAGTCCATGCAGACATAAATAAATGAACACATGTGTGTACATACTTGGTTGTATATGTGTCTATGTAAGATAAGTTTCTGACAGTTTTAAACACATTTATGTCAATCATGTCATAACCTCATATGTTGAAACAATACTTGCATTAGTTTCAGATATTTTATTATTTGTTGCCTTTAGTATTCTGTGTGAATTTCAAGGAGAAAGTAAAGGCATGAGGTTCTAGCTTAGAAGCAAAGGTAACAGGATTCAAGGGGTTGGTTCACCTAAGCAGGAGGAGACATTGCAAAAACACCCCAAGAGTCAACAAGCTTGATCTTGGAACTCTGTTATCTTTTACTGGGTAGTCCCTGTGCTCAATCCACAGCACTGGAATTGTTTGATGAATTACTACACTTCTGAAAATGACTCAAGAAAAAACTTGCATCATATGATCATCTCATATATGTTAAAGACACTGTCCTATGTCCACAGTCACTTGAATGTTTGTAACACTAGCTCCAGATTCGATGTTTGGGTAATGACTCCACACTCTTACTTTGCTTCATAATGTAGTATGACTGCAATTTTTCACAATGTGGAATCTACTGTTCCCTTTAGGAAAGCATTTCTTTCTTTCTTTCTTTCTTTCTTTCTTTCTTTCTTTCTTTCTTTTTTGGTTGTTGTTATTTTTTGATTTTTGATTTTTGAGTTAGGGTTTCTCTGTGTAGCTTTGCACCTTCCCTGGAAATCACTCTGTAGCCTAGGTTGGCCTCAAACTCACAGAGATCCGCCTGTCTCTGACTCCTGAGTGCTGGGATTAACCGCCTGGCCAAGGAAAGCATTTCTTTCAAAATATCAATCAGAGAAAAAAACATAAAGACTGCAACTGACACAACTAAAATGCCATTCAAAAGAAGAAATGCTTATTTCCGTTTGACGAAGCTCGAATGCCTATGAATTCACTAAATCTAACTCTTCACCAACAGATGAGAGAGAGCTAACATACTCATTCTGGAAGTTCAGAGATAATCATAAGTATGAAAGCAGCAGTAAAGACCTATTAAGAGAAAAATCAATCTAGTCAAGAGAACAGAATCTCTAGTGTGGGTTTGGGTTGAGTCAGGCACCTAGCCAGTGACCAGCCCTAGAAAGCTGGCTCACCTTCAGCTATGTTAAAGAGATAATAGAGATAATAACTTTTTCATTTCCAGAATTCCTGCCTTAATTCTACATGCCACTATGGATTTCTCCTCGGCTGGATCTGCCTACCTCTCTGGGGCCTGAGGTAAACAAACAACTTCTCCTTTAAAAAAACATATAGTATTTTTTTAGATTAAAATATACTTACATCATTCCCCCCCTTTCTTCCCCCCAATCCTTTCCATGTACCTCTTCTTGTGCTTCCTCTCTCTCTTTCTCTATTTCTGTCTCCCGCTCTCTATTTCTCTCTCTTTTTCTCTGTCTTTCTCTGTCTCTGTCTCTCTCTCTCTCTCAAACTCATGGTCTCTATTTTTAATTGTTGGTGTGTGTGTGTGTATATATTTTTAAATATATAAATATAACCTACTCCATCTACTTAACTCCATTTGTATGAATCACAGCAAAAGAGGGGGCAGAAAGATTCTAGGAGTTGAGGGATAAGAAGTTTACTGTGAGATTGTGCCACCTAGGAATGTTACAGAAACTACACTCATGAAGTCTCACCAACATGGCTCCCTAAACAAGACCTAAACAAGAATGATGTCAGTAGACAGGCTAACATGGAAGAGCAAAATCTCATGGGGCCTCAACCTTGAACAAAGAACTCCAGGCAACTAAGGAATGCTGAGAGCACAAGACAGTCTTCCACAGTAAAGAGCTCCCTGTTTTTCCCATTCTTTTCCTTTGAATGCTGGCCTGAACTTAAGTGGCTTTTTGTTTGCTTGTTTGTTTGTTTGTTTGTTTGTTTGGTTGGTTGGTTGGTTGGCTGAATTTTTTTGTTGTTCTTCTTCTGATAATTTGGGCTTCCTTCCTTTGTCTCTAGAAGCCCCTTTCCCACTCTGTGGTTGCTTCTTCTCAGATAGTGTTTGACCTCTGTGCCATCTGAAAGAGTGTGATAGTCTTTCCACTTCTCTCCTCCATTCTTCTTCTGTAGGCAGCTGTTTGCCCTGGGGAATGTTCTTTTAAACTAATAAAATTGTCCTTGAGTTTCCATTTGAGTCCATTAGTAAATTATTTTATTAAGGAGATGAAGACTCCAAAAGTGACAAATTTCCCTGGTGTCACATCACATTTTTTTTTTACTACTTATATCTATGCTCAGCTACTCCCTATTACATAAATCATTCCTCCTTCTTTTCTTAAACTTCCCCAAAGGAAGAGTTAGCCTACACTCATATCACATCATCCATAATTCTTGGTTAGTACAATTGATCACTTTTTTCATTATAATATTATTACCTTAGAAATTATCTCTACCTGGAAAGGAACATTATTTAAGTCAGACCTCCACTCTAAGTGTTGAATATTAATTATATCATTCACTCATCTTATTATGTTTCTACCAAAAAAGCATATTGAGCTCTGTCTCTCATTTAGGATCCTATTAATATTTGCTTGTTTCTTCAAATCAATATACATATATTGACAATTAAATTACACTTTTTAACTAACCTGTTTTTATTTAATATAAAGTTATTATTGAACAAGAAATGCTTTCATGAATAAAACCATTGCTACTTCTTCATGTTGTAGAGTACACTGCCCATACCAAAAGTGATTTACCACAGAAAATCACAGAGTTCTATAAGCACAGGACAGCATTCTACAACAGCATGCATTTGGGACATTTATACATCAATCTGAACATTTTGAACAGTTTACAGTACTGGTATTGCATCATCAGGTTTTAGGACTAGTTATGTCTCATTTTTTATAGTATTTCCATAATGGTACCCTTCTATTTGCACTGTACGGCATATCTACTATGAATTTAAGGATGTAAATCTGTATTAGTTAGTATTTATATTGCTGTAACAAGACACTTGAACATAAAAAAAAAATTTGAAAGGAAAGCGTTTATTTCATTTCACATATCCATATCATAGTCCATCATGAAGGGATATCAGAGTAGGAATTCAAACAAGGCAGGAACCTGGAGGCAGGAACTAAAACAGAGGCCATGGAAAGGTGCTGCTTATTGGATTTCTCCTCATGTTTGCACAGAATGCCTTCTTATAGCACCCAGGAACATCATCCCAGGGATGCCACCACCCATAATGAGCTATGCCTTCACACATCAATCATTCATTAAGAAAATGCAACATAGGCTTGCCCACAGGTCTGTCTAGTGGGGGACATTTTCTTATTGGAGTGCTTACTTCACAAGTGACTCTAGCTTGTGTTAAGCTGACAAAAAAACTTAATTATAATTTGTGGTGGTAGAGATTGAACACAGCCTTATATACTCTAGTTAAGTGCTGTACCACTGAGTTAGAATTAACCTTTCAAACAGTATTTGTTTTTAAATTTTGGTCATATTTGGTAGTAGGAAAAACTGAGATAATTGAATGTAATTATGTCAATTTTTTTTTTTTTTTTGGTTTTTCGAGACAGGGTTTCTCTGTGTAGCTTTGCGTCAATTATGTCAATTTTTATAATCATAGAAAGACTAAAGAAAATAACTCTATAAAGTTTATTCTTCTTTTGTAATCTTTCAAAAATTTATATCATTTAATAATCATGAAAAGTGGACTATCCTAATTATATAATTCAATTTTTCTTCTTTCTTCAACCATAATATTCATATCTTAATTTTTCTTCCACCACTGAACTCCAAATCTCCTGTATTCTCTGTGCATTCCAGTTTTGCTTTCTCTTTAGCCATCCTGGCCCCATCCTTATTTTCTGTCTCCCTCCTCTCAAAGTGTTCCACCTTTCAACTCTCTCTGCCTACAGTGTTATTCAGCTAAGCATCAGTCTGGTGCTCATTTCCTTCTCTCATCTATTCTTATCATCTTACTGGAGATTTCGTCAACACTGTCTAAACTCTACACATCCTTTTGCTTCAAGTACTTATCACTATGAAGGTACTTTTACTTTACCTTTCATTTCTTTTTTGGCATTCCTGCTGGAATATACCCTCCCCTAGGGACAGGGATTCCTTTGGTTACGACTCAACTTGGTAAGAGAAGGGGAGCTGAGAAGAAGGGAAATCTAATTCCCTTTCAAGTGGGTACAGCAACTGTAGAACTCTGTGTTCATGCATTTTTTTTAAAAGTCTTATTGATACAAAAGGTTCTTGCATTATTAGGCCTAGCATTAGATGAAAAGGATAGATAAAATTTCTTTCTTCTTTCTCAGAAATATTCTACTGCTCCTAGAAGAGGAAAATTAATCAGCATGCACTTTATATGATCCAAAAGGTAATAAAAACTTATACTTCCATGAGTTCAAATGGCATTTGCATGAAATTCATAGATTAAGCACCAAGGTGTTATGAATATTGACCAATACCTCAAATGCCAAAAAGAATTATTCATCAACTATGGATACCTCCCTGTCAAAGCTTAGAGACATGTAAAATGTATCTAGTCCCAGAGAAAGTAAACATTTATTTTGAATGGGTAGGGCAAGAGTTTAAGAGTTTTCTACACAGTCTCGAAGGATTGAAAAGTTCTGTTTTTGTTTCCTCTTACCTTGAGGATGGAAGAGGAATGGTAGAATTGGTCTCATATATAAATAGAAGAAAATACACTGTTCTTCAGTCGTGGCAATATGGTGTCACCTAACATCTGCTTCTACAGATTTTGTGAACTCTCTACCATTTGTATAGGCCTACATGTGGGAGACTAATTCCTTATTTTCATCCTAACTGTATAAATAAAACCATCTTGACTGTGTCCTCCATTTCTGCAGCATCATATAAATGGACTATGTTACTTCACAGGTGAGGAAATATCTTAGACCTTTTACAGATCTTGCCAAAATAAATACAAAGTCTAGAAAATAAGTCTAGAAAATTGACGAGGAATGAAAAAAATCTCCTGATCTACAGGCATCATGCATTTCACACAACTCTCTGGTTAGCTAAAAAATACAAACAGAGGAGAGGTGACTACTGCCACTGTCATGACTCCCCTAGTTCCCCACGGCAGACAAGCTCTCAGGACCCATGGGCAAGCACAGCTGTGATCAAGAAAGAACGATGGACATTCCTACACACCTCAGCATCAATTTCAAGTTAACAGTAATGACTAGGTCCCTGACAGAATAAATGTTTTCCTTTTCAGAGCAAGGTGTAACAGCCTACTAGGTAATTACTTTGATTTTAAATGTCTATAATTCCAATTCCCAGGATGGCTCATAATAGCTCAGTGAGGAAAATGTGGATATGCAGATGAAGTCTGTCACTGTGTATTTATACAGTCAAAAAAGTGGAGAAGAAAGACTAGAGCCTGAATTCAAAAGATGTAATTCATAAGAGTTAATGTTATTTTTATATTTTTTATTTTTTAAATCTGGCTTCAGGATCCCTTTGGGAAGGACTAAAAGCAGAGAGAACCTTTGAGACTTTTCAACTGAAAGCTATTATTTCAACAGTCTGTTGGGAGGGCTGCCTCAGCAATATCCTCCTGAATTTGTCAATTTGTTTTCTTTCTACTTTCAAACTAACCACTCAAAAATGAAAGGAAAGAAATAAAACACCGTGCAGCCGAGCTGTCGCTGGGACACATGCTTCTGTCAGTCATCATGCTCCTGATCTATTGTAGCCATATGTCAAAGATGTGCAGTCACTGTGTAATTTATTACAGCAGTATATCAGCAGGGTGAGCCTTCCAGGAGTGTGACATCCAGACTCCCCTGCATCGCTGCCTTAATTTACTTTCTCTGAGTTTGGTGTAAAAGACAGAGTGGGAAGAGTTGCAGTCAGAACTGGAAACCACTTTTTGCATACATGTTAAAATGGCTGTTGAAACCCAGGTAACAGCAATGAAAATCAGTCCTTTCACCTAATGCTTATGTTTGAACAGGTTAGAATGTTGTAAAGACTTGAATATTATTATGTGTTACAGATTTATGCTGAGAACTAGTGAGTGCATGTGTTTTCTGTCTTCTTCTTTTTACTTTCTACTGTAATAATATGTTTGAAATATACTGATAGCAAGAGGATATATTTATCTTCTCTTTCTTACTCGGTGGTTTTCCTCTTAATGTTCCAGACTAAGTTATAAAAAAAGTCTTCTGAGTAAAGCATTTATTAATATTTTAAATCACAAACGTCAAGAATTTTTATCAATACTTCAACCATGTCCATGTAACTTGTTCTTCTATACCCGTGATTGATATTTATTCTTTCCATGAAGTAACAAGTAGATAAAATTGTGTCATGTTGGACCAGATAGGCCTCATTACAGAGCAGGGCTCATAAAATGGAGCTTGGAGGCAGAATCCATTGTCACTGATAACCTCCTTGTCCGTATACTGCCCAAACTTGAAACCTACTTCTCTCTTAGTTATGGTTTTTATTGCAGTGAAGAGACACCTTGACCATGGCAACTATAATTAAAAAAACAAGACAAACAAACAAGAAAACCAAAAAAACATTTAATTGAGGTGGCCTGCTTACAGTTTTAGAGGTTCAGTTCATTATCATCATAATTGGGAACATGGCAGCCTATAGGCAGATGTGGTGCTGGAGCTGAGGGTACTATATCTTGCAAGCAACGGGAAGTTAACTGACACACTGGGTGGTATCCTGAGCATCAGAAACCTCAAAGCCACACCACCACACTTCCTCCAACAAGGCCACACCCACTCCAACAAAGACACACCTCCTAATAGTACCACTCTCTATGAGATTAGGAGGGCCAATTACGTTCAAATTACCACACTAGGATACCAAAATCTTCAGATATTTCCATTACTCTTCTCATATAATGTTTAGGGACTGCTTGTTACTTGTATTTAATATTAAAGACATCTCAAATTGTAGTTAATAACACAAATATTTGGGAATGTCTTAGCACTACATCATCATTGGCTCCAAATTAGATTTATTGAATAGGAATCTGAATTTCAATGTCATGCATGGTGGCTCACAAGTATTAGAAAGGAAAGTTACTGCAAGTTCACAACCAGCCTAGGCTACACAGTGAAATCCAGGAAAGCCACAGTTTTAGTGTGAAGCAGTGCCTCATTAAAAAAAAAAAATCATTTGCATATTGCAAACCCCCATATTTTCAAGCGCATACTAACTAAACTATGAAGATGTTTTTGTTTGTGAAGTTCAGTAACAGGCTCTATAATGTAACCCCAGGTCTATAGAAAAGATCTAAACCACACCTAAAAAAATCCATTACTTTTACAGTGGCATAATAAGGTAATTTTTAATGAGACTAAAAAATATAATTGCAAGTTCAAGAACAAAGACTTGTATTTTGTATGTGGAAGGGTTTGACTTCTACATTCTGTGAATGCTGCTATTTACTACTCTGTCACTCACTATCTAAGCTTATTTTGGCAAAATTGAAATAATGATAGTAGCAATGGTAATGATGATGATGATGATGATGATGATGATGATAATAATAATAATAATAATATAATAGCTAACTTGACAATGATGTCGAATATAAACCAGAACCTTTAAAGAGCAACTGAATGATATCTATTACTGCAAACCCTCTATGGGTCAATGAGATAGTTTTCAGATACCTACATGGTAGAAGGAGAGAATGCATTCCTTCAGGTTATTTTCTGACCTACACATTCCAGTCATGACAGCCACATGTATGTCTATGTGTATGCACAGACATAAACACCTATGAATAAAATGAGTAGGTAAATAAATATATGCCAAATATGCTTTAAAATGTCCAATAAGGCACATACTATTAACTATTGCAGTTAAATTTTTTAAATCATTCCTTTTTTTTAGATTATAATAACATTATACCATTTCTCCCTTCCTTCCCTTGAAAGCACCCCATTTACCCCTCGTCTTTTTCAAATTAATGGCCTCTTTTTTCATTAATTGTTGTTACACACACACACACACACACACACACACACACACACACACATACACACACACACCCCTAAATACAAAATATCATTATAATAGATAAAAATCGAAAAAGGCAGAGCAGAATTAAAAGGATGGTATTACACTGTCCTTATTGCTGAATATGAAGTTGATGGTAAGGTAATATTTAGTAAAACTTTATTCATTTAAATACTACTATATTAAACATGCTTTAGATAATAGCTTGAATTATCTCATTCACACCTGGCTCTTGGGACTCAGGGTCAACTTTTTTCCATTTGATGTGCTAATCAAGTTCAGTTGCTACAATGATTTTCATGCCTGGTATGGCTGGAGTATCCTCACATTCCTCAGGATTAGCATCCTACAAGATGCTGATTCTAGTAAGACTTACTTAGCATCTACTATTTTAAATTTAGAAATGTGCTTATTAATATCTCCAGGTCACATCTTAGTTCAAAAGAGAAGACCAAGAGAAACCACTAATTCCTTTCTTTTACACTAATCTGGTTTGAGATATAGGCAACAGTTTACATGTTTTCCCTAAAAGTGGTCTCAATAAAGGAAGTAAAACATTGTATCAAGTGCTACCCAGCTCTGTTCCACACATCACCCAGCATATTTCATCTCAATACTGCTTTTCATTACATAGTGCTTTCTGGAGTATGTAAGAAACGGTGAAGTGCAACATAAGCTTTTCTGTGTCTATATGTCTGTGTGTCTGTCCCTCCTTCAGTGTTGATCTGCTATCCAGTCCCTTGCCACCCCAGTGAGGTCAACCCCTGGAGCCATGTAGAACAGAGCATGTTAGTTTGATTCATGTTTCCCCTTTTCTCTTTCTCTCTCTCTCTCTCTCTCTCTCTCTCTCTCTCTCTCTCTCTCTCTTCTCTCTCTCGCTTTCTCTGTCTTCTGACCATTGAAAGTGTTACAGCTCTGAAGGGGAAGATATCCCCAGTGCAAGTGTTATGGCTCTAAGCAGAAAGGTATCCCCAATGCAAGTATTACAGCTCAGCTCTGAACGGAAAAGTATCCTGTCAGTAGGAGCTAAGAAATACCACAAAGTAGCACTGTACAACAAACCTCACATAAGAGATTAGGAAAGACACAAGAGGGTGTTTGCCTCTGTTCAGGAGAGAAGCAGCAAAGAGCTGAACAGGTGGCAGGCTTTATGTAGTTTTGTTTTTTTTTTGTGGTGGGAGGTTCCAGGTTGGGATGGGATTGATGGGATTTTGTGGCCTAATCTCAGGGAAAGCTCAGGGATTGGTATAGGATTTTTTTCTCTATAAGACAGAGTTTGGCTACCTGAGACTCCAGGGGCTGGAAACATCCTTTATGGCCATTAGAGTTGTCTTGGGGCCTAGGTGGGCCATTCACGCCTCAAGGGACTTACACCCGCCCTCATACTTTATATCAAAGCTGTTAAAATAGCAATAAAGGTAAAGTTTGTCTTTGTGTCAAACAGAGGATTGAAATAGAATTATGGACAGAATGGTTTCTATATTGCATTAATAAATGCATGCCAATTTTCTGTACCTTCTAACAGTAATATGAGCCCCAAATCTTTAAAAGAATGGGTAAGACACAATAAATACACAGTCTGCAAAGATACTCCTACAAACTCTCCCAGTTGCCCTGACACAGGTGAGAGAGAATGCTGACATTACACGTAACTTCATTAATATACCTAGCTTAAGTCCTATGAAGTAAAACTCTTAAAAATAGTATTCTTTTTAATACATTTGTGTTACACCCTGAGTAAGGTTGCTTCTATGTTGATAATAGTCTCCTGTGATGAACTTCATTATTGATAGTGCACAAGAATTAACAGGGAGATTCAAAACACGAGATCCATTCTTCATACAGAAATGTAGGACTAATTATTCTTTTCTGAGTCTTCCAAACCACCTTGCATAAATCTCTGCTAGGAGGTCTGCTAATACAAATACTTCATGTTAATAAATCTAGTTTCCTTGATAATATTATTGACAATTAAGACAAGCGCATCTTTTCACATTTTATTTTACCCAAGCAGTTTTATATTATGACCTGAGGTTCCCCACAAGTCTGTTTGTCTCATATTAACTGCCAAGATACTTACTAAAAGCCTTTCAGCAAGTGTTTAAGTCATGAAGATAGAGTCCACATGGAAGGACTGAGGACCTAAAGTGGAAGCCAGCCTGATGCATCAGGATAAGCTCTCTTTTCTCAGGAGAAAGTAGATAGAGAATACTTGGAGACCTGCTCACCTTCTTCCCACATAAGGAGGGTATCAACAAAGTATCTTCCATCAGAGACCAAACCTGCATTCCTGTATCCTAGACTCCATAGGCTTCATAATACAAGGTATAAAAATTAAACTTTTGGTAAATTATCTAGCACAAGATATTCTGTTACAAGAACATTAAAAAGCAAAATAACACCAAATAAAACTCAGGACAGATCATTTCTTTTCCATTCCACTAAGAAACTCTTTAAAGCCCTGCTTTTTAGCAATGATGTAGGTACCTGGACTGGTAAGTTGATGAACCTCAGCTTTCCCAGGTTTCCCATAGAACCATGGAATAGGTTCTGACCACCTGTCCCACTTAAGCTCAGCATAACCTTTGAGTTCTTGGTATAAACTATTGATGCTTCATCACAAAATGAAAGGAAATTTCATAATATTCACTGGCATCAGTTATATTTTTGTTTCATGTTTGGAGTCCAACCCAGAGTTTATTTTGAAGGAGTTACTATCTCAGCAGTATAAGGAACTGATCATACAAATTTGCTGCTGTTACAACAGTGGTCACAGGACTGCTTGCACAGAATAGAAATATTACTCAAGAGTCCCCTTGCTTTGAGAGAGTAACCATTTAGTTTACCTCCATCTAAGATA
>CABHPQ010141143.1:0-22556 GCA_902168405.1 Peromyscus aztecus
AACAGATATCCTGGATCTGATTCACAAAGGTTTCTCTTCCTATCAGGCTTCAAAACAGTCAACAACCAAATGCACTTGAAATGAGGCCATCTGGTTCAGACCAGTACTTAAAATCAGAGCTCTTTTTCTTTTGGAATGAAAACAAAAATATCAGATACATGTATATCATTATGATTCAAACGCAAGACTGAAGATGACCAAAAGAAGAAATTTTATCACAGATGTGTTAGGTAAACATACTGGCCTTAAATTTTTTAAAAATATTTTTCTCTTTTCCAACATTAACAAGAACAGAAGGAATACTGATGTATTCATAAAGGTCACAGAGCAAATTTCAAATCCTCTTCATCAACCTGTTTGGTGTCAAAGTCTCAAGTTCCAGGGTTATGAAAGCAGAAGGGGTCCTCTGCAGGTTACTCAATAAAATCTGTCAGTGTCCCTTCTGATAGTGACGTCATTAGTGTTTCCAGTTTACTGGCAGCAGCCAAAAAATGGCATTAAAAGGTCGTTTTTGGCAAGTTGTGCCTACAAATCCCTTAGCAAGCTCTTAACCTTTCTCATTTATAAAATTCGCTTGTAAGTAGCCACATTACAAGGTTACCAAAAGGAGTGCAACATTAAGTGTAGAAAAGTCTTAGTAGAATTCCTGTTGATGAATGTGGTGGTAATTATCTTGTTCTTGCTGTCTCCAAGTTCATCTGGATCTGTTTGCTTTTAACTTCCACTTGCGTTAGCACCACTTGTAGCTCTAGATGCAGGTGTGCCTTCTTGCCTCATTTTCACATAGAAGTCATGAATAAACACTCAATGAACATCAATAAATGTGAAGTTTCTCTGTCATAGAATATTCTTTTTAAAGTGTTTGGATGGTATTGGGACTACATGTTAATGAGTCACTCTAAGTACTTTCAGATATATGAATTCAACAATAGGGAAGTGATGACTGGCCTGATGTATCATTAGCAATGGATACCATCTGGTCTCAGAAACTGAACGATGAGCAAAGTATCTATATATCCTTTTATTTTGTTAATGTAGGAGCATACCCTCTAACAAAAGTTTGTTCACATACAACTACACACACACACACACACACACACACACACACACACACACACATACACTGTTTAGAAACATGGGTCAAAGACAACAAAATGCCATTTATATTAATAATGGTGAGTTACTGGACACCAGATTTTCTTGGAGTAAAGAGAAAAATCATCAGTGGTTTTACAAAAGGTAGCAATGCTACTAGGAGGCATGCCAATGGAATGGGAGAAGGGGCCTCACCACTATAAGTTTTGCTAGTGGGAAGACCGTGACCATCACATGCTCTCTTCCTAGTCTTGAGTTATATGTAATAGTATGTGCTCAATTACCCTTTGAATCACAAAGCAAGAAAGTGTTGGATAAATGAACTGGGTGGGAAATGCTCTATGGCAATAGGCTTTAATTATGGTGACATTAAAACTAACCAAGCATAATTGGGGTTACTATGCCCTGCTTTCAATTGCTTATTAAGTTAGAATTAGAAGGGAAGTAGGCAATCTAAGGAAAGGAAAACAGATCTAGGCAACAAATACAAGACAGTCAACCTTATATAAGGTGCTGCACAAGACAATCAAAATAAAACTACAACAGGATGTCATTTTATCTAGTTACACCTGAAAAGGCAAAGCCTATTTAATATAAAAACATTGTTTTACACTATGACTAAGAATTTAAGTTTAGAGATTTATTTTAATAGTATTGCTTTGAGTGCATACGCAAAAGCAACTGTGTGTGTGTGTGTATGTGTGTGTGTGTGTGTGTGTGTGTGTGTGTGTGTGTGTGTGTTTGAGAGAGAGAGAGAGAGAGAGAGAGTTGTGCTGGGGATCTAACCTAGTGCTTCCTTCCTGGCAGGACAATGAGTCTACCACTGATCTAACCCTCCAGCCTGACAGTATTTCATTTCTCAGAATATGAACTATACATACTCAAGAATCTTAATTCTAGGCATACAAAATCTGATCTACATCCCAAGGGTGTCCATTACATCAGTCTTCAAATATACAAATATCTGAAGATAATTGAAATCCACAGATATGAAGTTGGTGTGATATACCATGGAACTTGTATAACATGGGAGCATGTGGTGATACTGTATCCCCCAATATATTGTGCACCCTAATAAACTTATCTGGGATCAGAGAACAGAACAGCCACTAAACAGACATAGAGACCAGAAAATGGTGCACACACACCTATCACTATCACTTGGGAGGCAGAGATCCATCTGGATCTCTGTGAGTTCAAGGCCACACTGGAAACAGCCAGGTATGGTGACTCACGCCTTTAAACCCAGGAAGTGATAGCAGAAAGCAGAAAGGTATATAAGATGTGAGGACCAGTAACTAGAGGTTTTTAAGCTTTTAGGCTGTTAGCAGCAGTTCAGCTGAGATCCATTCAGATGGGGACTCAGAGGCTTCCAGTTTGAGGAAGCAGGATTGGCTGAGAAGTTAGCGAGGTGAGGTTAACTGTGGCTTGTTCTGCTTCTCCGATTTTTCAGAATTCACCCCAATACCTGGCTTCTGGGTTTGTTTTTATTAATAAGACTTTTTAAGATTCGTGCTGCAATATCATATGAATACAAATAATCTATACAGAAAGACTGCAAATATTACTGAGTGAAATACAAAAATTTCAGGAAGCCCCAGACACTATAGAATACAGCATTATTTCAAAAGGTTCTCCATCTATTCCTTTCTTGCGAGCTTATGCAATGACCTCTGACTCCCATTAAACATATAATGGTAGGGACTGTTGTCTAGAAGAAAAAACAATGGCATGGTAACAACAGTGTTATTTGGAAATGAAAATAGTCATTTTTAATATCTATTTATTCATTTATTCATTTATATATTAATTTGTATGTTTGCATGTCTATGTTAATTAATGTGTACCATGTGCATGCAAAGAGCCCACAGAAACCAAAGAAGGAGTTAAATCACCTGGCACTGGAGTTATATATAATTGTGAGCTGCGATGTGGGTGCTGTGGAGGAAGCCAGGTCCTCTACAAGAGCAGTAAGTCCTCTCCAATGTGAACTCATCTCTCCAGTCCCTGAGTAGCTCTTCTAGTCAAGGTGTCTTGTCTTCAGTTACAAAGATGAAATATTTGTATGTTAAGTATGAAACGAAAATTATATAAAGGAGATAATGGAAGAACAAACCCCTTGTTATTTTCATTGCTGATTTTTTTTCCAGAGCATTCTTCTGGTAATCTCAACTTTTCAGGAAAATGACTATCTATCCATACATTTGGGCTTTTCCATGAAAGTTTAAAAAAATTGTGATAGGAAGTATGTTACAGCTGGAGATATGTAGATGAATATGGTAAGATGGGTTTTAAAATACCTACTTGCTCTTACAAGGATTTGGGGACACCATTCAACATATTTAATAACTGAAATACTTTTCTCTACCTTGATAACAGGCAATTTGGATATGGCCTGAGTGCTTAGAAAATTTGATTAAAATGTGCCAAATAAGATTAGAACCATTTAATTAGAAAATATACATGTCTAAAAAATTGGTAAATTCTGAGAAGCATTTCCTGCTGTGCTTTATTTCCAGGCTTAAGCCAGGGAAGAGCCAATTAATTTTCCAAATGTTTTGTTCCCACCTGGAGACAGCAGTCCTGACAATGTTTTGACAAGTCCTGCAGGCACCAAAACTCTCCGAAATTTTGCGAATGATTCCATGTTTCAACAACATCTAGTCACTGTCTCACAAGGACCTACCTCGAAGCATCAGACCTCACATATTCATATAGTCCTCCTCAGGGAGGCTCACAAGCCTCTGGGCAATTTGTGATACGTAGTCCCATTTAGCTGTTCAGTCTGGAGTGATCCTCCACTAGTTATTAGGTGGAGGCATGTGTACCAACACACTCAGAGAAGCACCAGTAACAAACCTGAGAATCAATGGGGCCCAAAGAACCTCTCCTCAGATATTTATGTTAAGGTTGTTCTGTCCCACAAACAAGGGTGAAAATGGTTCAATGGCTGCCATCACTTACTATTTATTGAGCTTTTCTTGTGCTCCAGGTCCTGAATTACACACTGAAACTCAGAGATGTCTTAGTCCTTGCGAGCCCCTGCCCTAATGATTATACTTATTCATTTATTCTGCATATATTCACTTAATTGCCATATAGAAAGATAAGTCTCAGTCACCAAACCTCACAGAGATCCTAGCCTAATGAAGAAAGAGAGAGGCTGAAACCAGATCTTGCATAACATTATAAGGACAGACCGAGGAGACTGCTGACCATGGGTTCTGCAATACAAATTCTGTCTGAGATAATCAACATATGAGAAACTGTGTTAGACATGATTTCTTATTAACAGACCCATATATGAACTAAAACAAGTGACTGGGATAAATCTATACCAGCATATTGCTCTAAAATACCTATACTACTACATTTGGAAATAAATTTCCAAATTTCTCTTTGACAATTATTTTTCTACAACTTCTTTGCTAGAACCTGGAAATCTTATACAAAATTAAGAGTACAAAATGAAAATGTCACTGAATTGAGTACTAAACCCTCACTCAATGTCAATGCAAATGCATAGTTTTAAAAATGCAGTTAAGATTATACTTGTTAAAATCATACATAAAAATGTGAAATGAACTCTTGCACACATAGTGTTATTCAAGTACAAATCTGACAATTTGAATAAAATGTGGGGAATATGAAAAAAAGAAGTAAAAGAAAACGCAAGTGTTTTTTTTCCCCCTCAGTAATAATTCAGTTTGGTTTTACAGTTGGAGGGATTTTCACCATTTTGCATCTCTGGGGTATGCCCTCACCAACTGTAAGAAATCATTGTCATAGAATGTATACAAACCATTCAGCATTTTTCCACAGTCAGGTAGACTAACTCTTAGAAACAATGAAAGCTCAAATACTTCACTCCTTGAATGGCACAATGCATATCACTTTATCCTCATTTCACCTATGATGAAAGTATTAATGCCTTCATTTTATATATCTTTTTATTCAATAAACCTATACCAAATGCCTTGTATAGGTAGATGCTACATTATGTCCCATTTACAGAACTGGAAAATGACTAATCAAATCTCTGCCCTTATACAGCCTACCAGAGATGTCTGCTGTTTTGATATTTGACACATTATCATCCTCAAAATTCACATTCTAGAACATGGCAACTGATTTAAAAAAAAAAAGAAAAAAATCATTCATAAAAATTCTCATTATGTTTTAAGTAAGATTACAATTTTGCTTTGGGCCACATTCATATAGCCACCCTCAGCTGTATGTAGCCACAGGCCATGAGCTTGATACATCTAACTCTACTGTGGGAAACTGTTTAAAAAGTAATTTAAGTTCACACCTAATATGTCAAGTGACATGGAGAAAACAGAGGAAGCTTAAAATGGCAGGCAATGTATGGAAAGTATACAGTATATAAGGTCATTACAGAGGGCACCACTAGCTGCTTAATCAGATCAATGCTTAGTATAGAACTGCAATCAATAATATCTTGAACTGAACTGAACAAGAGACCTTTTAATAACAAAGAATGTATGTTTCTCACAATGAAATCTTCTTGAATGGCAAAGATGGACCATTAAAGCTATGCAAATGTTGTGAGTAGATAGAATCTTTTGAATATTATTCTGTTGGTTACTTTTTTGCAATTCTCTCCATAGATAATATCTTAAGAATCTATAATGGAAAGATGACATCTTTGTCCACAATATCACAAGGATGTACATGGTGGCATTTGCAGCCCTCCTCTGGTGCTATAATGTCCCTTACTTGGACTGCGGTCAATCCATAATGTCATCTTAACTCAACAGAACAGTCCATCATTCAAGGCAAGTCCTTTACCTCATGAGTTTCTAAATTTACCCTTCAGAGAATGGAACTCCTAGATAATACCTCAAGTATGTGTATGATAATGTTAAAAATTATCCTTCAGATATCTCAAGTAAACCTATTAAGGATCTTATGAAATAATTTATTATTGTTTGCCATATATTAACTTTTATTGAACACTGCAGTTGTTCATTAGCTTTTGGTGTATTTTTGCTTTGTATTCCCAATTACATCATTAACTTATTTTTAACCAAGTTGGTGTCCACTGGAGTGTCTAAACACAGTGGCTTAGCAATTACTTAACAGAGTAAATAACACCCTATTCCCTCCAAAAATGTATGCAATCAGTGCCCTCCAATATGTTAGAATATCTGCAGGCAAAATTATATGTTCAGTGCTAGAAGACCAGTCTAACAAGTGTCTTGAGACACATTAAAGTCACAAATGTGGACAGGAGATATTGCAAAATTACCTGAATATACTCTTTTTCTGTCATAGTACAAAGAGTCAGACTATCTTCAATCACATTGCTGAAATCTAAGCAGTGATTCTAAGGCTACTCAACCATGGGTGCCATAGAATCACATAATTGTCCAAGTTCAGTTTGATGTATTTTCTTTTCATATAATTTCTTCCATTTATACTACAAGAACCTTAGTAATAGAAAGCTATTCATAATCTGTCATCTCCCCTTTCCTTCTTAGCCATCTTTGTTCCTTGCAAGCTTTTCAGTGGCTACCAAGAATGCTGTGACATTCAATAATCATGGCATATCACATCAAGTCTTTGTCGGCTTGGAATAGACTGTCAGTACCAAATAACAATAAATTGATACCATGTAAAGAGTGAAAAGTCTGGGATCAATCAAATACAAAACAACAAAATGGCTTCTACTCACTGTCCTAAGTAGTAGCCCTGTATTCAGATGGTCACTATAAAGTATCCAATCATGTACATCTCCTCATGTATTTTCATCTACATATATATATCAAATTATTAATGTTTTGTGCTTAAATATCACCTTATAAAATTATTTTATTAAAATAATTTTGCATTAAAAAGAGCTAGAATAGAATTTGTCAAGTACTAATCCTGTGCCAAGAACTATGTTAAAAGATTTACATGTTTATATCCATTTGAATGAAAATGTTTCCTTTCATAAAACTACATAATAAATTAAAATGTAAGTAAACAAAGCTTAAATATTAAGCAACTTGTCCAAGGTCAAACATGTGGCAGACATTTTAACTGTGATGACAAAGTCAATGACTTTCAATATTTCACTTAAATGCCTTCTTAGAAAGCACTTTATATACAAAAGATAATTAATATATATATTGAACAAATGAATAGTTTCAGTAGAATTACTGTCAACTCTATGTGGTTGAGTTATGGAAAGTTACAAAAGAAACAAATTCCTGCATATTCTTCAGTTCACAATACCTCTGCCCCTAAAAGTATCACTTCTAGTTGATTTTAAGTGCCACCAGAAAATTGAAGATACACCAATAATTAGATTTGTTTTGTTGTTGTTATATTGGTTATTTTCCCCCGCATGGGAACTTTCTTTAATTATTTTTTATATAATATATTTTGATCATGTTTTCTCCTACAAAAACCAAAATAAACAAGTATGACCAATAAAATAACAAAAAAACACCCCAAAACAAAACAAATATACACATACACACCCACCATCAACAAGAAAATGCAGTTTGTTTTGTGTTGGCCAACTTCTTCTGGGCATAGGCCCTGCCCTAGAGTGTGATAAATATACCCAGTTTGACTCCATTGAAGAAAACTGACTTTCCCTTTGCCAGCGGGTATCAATTGTAAATAGCTTCTTGGTTAGGGGTGAGACCTTAGGTGCACTTGCCCTCATGGTCCTGGAAGCCCATCTGGCTTGAACATGTACAGTCCTTGTGTGTGCTGCCACAGTCCCCGTGAGTTGATATATGCATCAGTCCTGTTATGCCTGGATCACACTGCTTCCTTAGAGCCATCTATCACCTCTGGTTAGAGTCATTCTGCTTCCTCTTCTGTCCCTGTGCCTTGATGGGACAGCTTTGAGGAAGACCCCATTTAGGACTGAGGGCTCCAGATTCTGCACATTGTCCAGCTTGTGCACCTCTCTATTGATCCCCATCTATGGCAAGAAGAAGCTTCTCTGATGTGGGTTAAGTAGTTGATCAAGGCACTGATCTGTGAACCAGCCCAGTGTGGTAACTAGGGATGCCTGGTAGAGGGTGTTTCTATAGGGTTGGTAGATGACACAAAGGAATAGAGATGGGCTAGGAAAGACTGAGAGGTGCAGAGAGAAACATCTAGGGAGACCTCATATCCAGCTTTCTAACACACATAATCCTATAAATTCTAATCCCTGGATTTCCATAACTCTGACTCTGTTTTTCATTGTTGACATATAACTTTGGTTCACTTGGAAATACTCTAGAATACACCAATCAAAATAAATTTAGTTTTATTTTTAGTATAACTGAATTAAAGTCATTTGTCTATGTGTTTGTCCTTTCCCCTAGTTCCTGAATGCATGCACAGTTTTTGCAGAATCCAAAGCTAGTGGAACCCAGGATGAGAAACAATAGTCACAGATGAGTGAGAAAACCAAGTTAGCTACTTCCTGTGAGTACTACAGTAGATAATCTGTGATATGAACTTACAGTAAAAGAAAACATAGATGAAGAAGAGAAATTAATACTTTAATGAAAACAGAGCAACCAAAGGAAATCTACCAAACATTGCACAGCATGACTATTTATTAGCTCCCCCAAATGGACTGACTCATCAGAATAAATAAAAATTTTCAATTAAGATAAAGAAGTACTTCATGATCATGAAGGAAATGCCCATCGCCATTCTGTCTAAGCCCATGTCTTTTTTTCAACATGACTGTGCATTACTATCTGCATATATGTAAATCATCCAAAGGTCAGAAGACTTGACTTTTTTTTAATGAAGCAACTTGTTTCAATTAATTGACTATGGTGTATGGATAGTCTGCTTTTTAATAAGAACAACAAGAAAATCTAAATTGCAAAATGATCTAAGTCTTTTGGATCACAGTAAGTAAGCTTGAAATATGAACAAACACACAATGTAGAATAGAACAAGTATTCCATAATAAGAAGGCTGCATGTCTAAGTCTTTTGATTTTCAAATATGGTTGTGTTTATTTCTATATGTAGTCTATTCAAAGCCCTGTGTGATTAGGCTTCCTTATTCTTCATTTTCTATTGACTGATTTTTTTTTATTTTCATTTCATTCTTTACTGATATATCTATCATTAAACAGATATTTAGCAAACTGTATGCCCCAAACATTCAGACATTGTGATAAGTTTTTTTAAAGTAGTGAACAAAGCCAAAAGTAGCTGTAAACAAAAATAATAAGCAATTCGTTGTAAGGAGGAAAGAGAAACAGATATCCCAGGGGATATCTACGAAAAGTAGGTATCTCCAAAAAGGTAATATTTACCTTAGAATACATAAACAAACAGGAGCCAGTTAGTGTGTGAAGAAGAATGTTCTAGACATACGAGGCAGTGTTAGCAAAGGTCCTTAGGCAGAAATTCTTGAAATCTTGAGAACTGAAATAGAGTTAACACTCAGGGAAAGGCTGTCACTCCCTGAAATGGAGGAAACCAGTACTAGAAGACAGTATGAAATGCATGTGAGTGAGATGGAAAGTCATTTAAGGGTTTTATTTAGAGAGAAAGTCAGATGATAAGAACTGTGTTTTTCAGACTTTGAGGCTTGTGCATTGATGTGTGGGGAGAAGGGCATGAAAATAAATGGTTCCGGTTAAAAATGTTCTTGTTTGTAGCATAGGTAAGAAATGAACATGGAGATAAATTACGTTTACATCTAATGGGAATGATGAATCGCGTGAGAAAGGGATGCATTCAAAGAAATATTCAGTTTCTGGTTTCAACCACTTGGTCAACAGTGAGGTAGAGAACTGAGAGTGTACACATTTCACAGTGAAGGCAGGAAGAAGATCTCATTGACTTTGGACTGTCTTCTGAATTTCACAGTTTTCAATTTTAAGAAGGTCTGCCAAGCATTTTTCACAGGTTAAGCTTTAGGCTGCCCTTTCCGAAAAGAAAGGAAGGTTCAGTCACTTCACACAGGAGTCAGAGTATGGCAAAAGTGCACAACAAATACTCCCCCACATGATTCCTCCTGCAGGGCTCAAAGGAGGGCCTGGAAATAAAAAAAGACCTCAACAGACAACTCATATTAATTCTAAAAGAACAGAAAGTATTCACTGTTTAATTAAATAAAGCAATGATTGCCATACCTATATTTCATTATAGAAAACCACACTGTAACAGGATGTATGCCTTTGTACTGCTTTCCCCCAAAAAATGCCTCATTTTTGACATGTGCTTAATAAACTATTTTAAGTTTATTAACCACAATTAAAAGCTAACTCGATCAGAAACAAAACACAAGTTTTGTATTCATCTCCATATGATTCAGTAAAATCAGACCAACCAGCCGTAGACAAGTAGGTATAGGCACTGGTTTGTCTTGAAAGGAGTGATCTTGAATACTCGCCCATCACGAAGAGGATCAGAAGCCCTGTTCTGTTTTCTGTTATAAACTGCACTGCAACCGTTGGAGCGGAGCTTCTTGCAACCCTTGTCTTTGAGGTCTCGTGGTATTTGGTGAACTGTGATTGTTGTTTTGCTTGTCTTCATGCACAATAAATTATATAATTGTCTGACCTGATTCTATTTTTAACAGTTCCGTGATTCTTGGTGATCTTTATTATGAATGTGATACTACATTAGATATTGAATATATTCTCTGTCCTTGAGGTGCACTTTGTGGTTGCAAGAAACTAGTAAACAGATTTAACAATTACAGCATTATGCCAAATGAGGTTAAGCCTGTGGATATGGTAAGATGGGGTATGAGAGCTGTATAATAGCTAACAGAACTCAAAGCAAAGAGACCACACCATGTGGTGATTTGTCCTAACAGCACTGTCCATGGGTAAGAGAGGGGCAACCCTTTCTTCCACTCTGAGCACATCCCAGGAAGTTGCATTTATCTCCTCTAGAGATTTAATACTGCTGTTGTTCATTCTAATATTTCCACCATCTGGCGCCTTCCTTTCCTCACTTCTCCTCGCCCTCTCAGTAGTCAAGCCCACTCATTCCTATTTCCCGTAGTAAATAGAAGCCATCCCACTCAGTCCCTCTCAGTCTCCCACTGAAACAGTACAACTGACTTTTATCTTCAAGCACCTATCTGTACCTAGCTGCATTTGCATATTAGACACCAACCATGACACAGTCTTTAGCTCTCACTAACTCCCTCTTCTCAGGAGACATTTGTTATTAATTAGGCCTCATCTCTTATATATTTAACCTCTTGTGCTCAATACTGCACTTCTTTCAATAAAGAGTAAGCTTATATTAGTGCAATATATATATATTGCACTTCAATAAAGAGTAAGCTTATATTAGTGCAATATATATATATATATATATATATATATATATATATATATATATAATCATTTCTCGCTTATATTTCAGCACTACCACTCTACTGAAACTGCAGTACCATAACACTCTTGGTAAGTCATCTGTTGTGTATTTGTCCTTTACTTAGTAGCTTTCTTGGCTTCATCAACTTTTAAATATGCTTGGCTTATTTTCAAAAACCAAAAGATTTCTTAGTATTCAACTTGCTATCTGTGCTTCTGTCTTGAAGACTCTTCAAACTCTTGTCCAGCGTGGATTTCCTATTCCTCCCACCATAACCCTCCCACTGCTTCTCTTAAGACGGAACTTTCGCCAAAGACCCAGATCCATCTGACAGCATACTTCCTCTTCCTAATTACTTGTGCAGTCACTTCAGGGTTTGGAATATCTGTCCACAAATATCACACATTTGTTCGCCTCTCTCATTTTCCATCACCAGACAACTATACTTCCATCACACTTCAACTATCTTTGCAAATAGTCTTTTTTTTTCTTTTTTAAATGATACCTTCTACCACCTATTGTCTCCCGTTTTCCTCCTGTTCTTCACATAGTAGCCAGAACAATGACTTCAAAACTCTAGCATAGCCATGTTGCCTGAGCCACCCCACCCTGCTCACCTTACCTGGAATACTTCAGTGAAATCCTGAACATGTCTGGCATGTGCCTTCTACTACTTTCTCTCCTCCCTTGCTCCCTACTAATCTATTCACTACTCCCCTTAGTGGCCTTCCAGTTTTCCAGAACTGTAACTTTCTGTAACAGGTCATTGTATATACTGCTCATGCTTCCCAGATGGCACAGTCCATTTTCTCTCCCTGGTTGATTTACTTTTCAAATTTAAATTTAATTAGTACTTTGTTTAGATATCTTTCTATATGTCATTTTCTTTTCAAATATGTATTTATCTTCATAGTAATTACCCAGTTTCTTATTTATCCTTACCCATACATTTATTTACTCTATTGGTGCTTCTTCTGTGGGGGGAGGGACCACGTCCATTTCCTTGTAGCATTTGAATATAGTTTCTAGGACAGTGTCTTAGACACAGTAGGTATATTGTACATATGCACTGAATTAATTAAGGAGGAGAGATTGCTTTATGAATGAAGTGGAGATAGGCAGAAATAATAAGTTTTACATGTACAAACAAAACAGAGTATGTTGCTATGATGAACTAGCTAGCAAGAAATATCAAACTCCCACTCTTTCCAATGGCACATCTTCAAATAGCTAGCTGGCAACAGAATGCTTTGCTATATCCTACAAGAGGCCATATATCTGTTGTCAAGGGCTTTCCTTAGCCACATACCTACCAAATACCGGTTCATGTTAACTATGGCAATTTTAGCTCATTCCGTCCACACAGAATAAAACCATGAATACCCCTAGTCTGGGAAAGGCAGGGAGAAAGGTGATGACTTTTATACCTGCCCTAAAATCATGTGAGCTGTCTATATACTATTGACAACATGTGCCTTCTTTAGAGGTGGAATGGAATTAACTATATTATTTATTTGAATATTTTGTCTTGGCAGCATGCATTTAGAAAAAAAAACTATCCATTTACAAATAAATGTTCAGAATCAGTTCTCTTACCAGCAGAGGAAAACTAAGTATAAAGCTTCAAACAACCCTGAAAATCACATAAGAGGCGTGACAACTGTACTAGAACACAATTTGCATCGTCTCATTGACTCCATCCTGTTGACCCAAAGGGCTTAAGAAATTCCCCAAATTGTATAAGCAGTAGCAATGGAATTGTAGCCTCATTCTAAGTGCCCACAAACTTCAGGCTGCTTCTGGTGTGTATCAAACAGGACAGTCAGAAGTGAAACCCAAGAACTTTGACTGTTCTGCTTAGTGATAGAGAACTGTATTTCCCCTTCTAGTCCATCTCCCACCCCAGACACTATCCTGATGCACAAGGGGCAGGAATAAATGAGATTCTCTGCCAGATTCTCACAGGTTTCCTTATGAACCTCAAGATTCCACACAGTCATAAAACTTCCATCTCTGTGTACTTTACAAAACTGCTTTTGGACAAACATTGTGTACATGAAGTTTTAGCCCAGAATGCACTTTTGTTTCCAGGCTATAAATAGAGTACAGCTTTTAATGAAAATGCTGACACTACCTAAAGAACAATGGTGTGGGACCACATCTACTGCAGGAGCAAACTGGTTCTGTGAACAACATCGTTTAAGAAAGGGCATTTATAGTATATATTTAATTAAAGCGGGGATATTAAATTATGCAAAATATTTGCTTCACCAAAATGCAATTTAAAGTAACCATCAAAACCAATTAGCATATTTATTTCCTATACATTGAGAGATTTATCCAATCCAGATACAAATAGTGTTAACTTCTTAATTAGGTGTTTGAATATACATGGGTCAGCAAGTAAAGGTATTCAAATATTTATATATAGCTTTCTGTATGGCTACAGTGAAGGAGTACCTAATAAAACCTGGATATTTCCATATACTTTGGGGTTTTGATTAGATGCATTTACTGCACTATTTGTTGGTGAAGGCAGAGAATCAGTCCATCAATGGAGCCTTGGAGGGACTTTATCTTTTAATGAGGCAAGCCCAGGACCACATTACCTGCTGCCAACCAAGACCTCCTTAAAGAACTGGAGTGATTAATGTTCCATTTCAATGTCAAGCATCATTACAGGTTTAATACAGGCCGGAGTTTGTCTAAATATTTAGTACAATTCCACTGAGGCCTAGGGTAGGTGGAGGCTGCAAGAGGTGTAGAATTGACTCCTGCTCTGCCCTGGTCCTAGGAAGCTGCCTGTTGCTAACCTGGCTTCCTGGAATAACTTCAGTTGTCTGGATTACCTGAGGCTAAATCTAATGAGGCAAGTCAGAACACAATCCAAAGGGCAGCACAGATAGTCAGAAGAGGAAACAAGTCCCAGGAAGTTAGGTGAGAAGCCTCCATGTTGGTTTTGTACAGCTCAGATAGGTATTTAACATCACCTAACTTTAACCTTTTCCAAATTTATGAGTTAGGTACAAAAACATCACAAAGGTATATTCTTCATAAAAATGTATGATAATTATTACCAAGAGTATATTCCCTTTTCCTTTGTCCTATGCCTTTATAATTTCAACTTTCAGTCGGTTTATTCATTAGAAGAATTCTTATTCATGTCTCCTTATCTCTAGCTGTTCTAGGCATAGTCATGATTATGCAAATAAAAAGTTCTCCATGGTGTCTGTGTTTATTCTATGGTGATCTTACACCACCAATACGAAAGAAGATGACAGAGAGGCATGTGGAGTGTTCTTAAGACACAGATGAACTTACACCAGCAAAATGTTCCCTTCCCTTACATTGTGCTGGGCACTCCATAGACAAACCAATCGTGTTTCTAGACACTCTTAACAAACAAGGGTAGAATTTACTCTTCCAAGATACTTTTCTGGAACTTAAGTTGCCAACACAAATACAACCTGAGTTCAGTTCTTAGTTCAGAAAAAGCTTTCATTGTTATAGAAGTTGTAAAAAAAAAAAAGCTATTTTTAAGTTAACCCCTTTACATTTTTAAACTTTGTATGTTCAGTTATACCCTAGACTCTGAGATAAACTAAGAGCAGACTAATTCATCAGATTTCATTGCTCCAGAATCTTTGAGAGTCAGTAGACCTTAAACTATAACCACCTTGAGAGATCTTCATTGCTGATAATCTCACAATAAAACTAAATTAGCCTATAGTGTGAATTTGCTATCTACCAGGAACTGAGTTAGACATATTCATGTTATCTCTAATTTTGAGATAAAAGTCTTGAAAATGAAATATATATTAGATGATATACTTATTTGATAAGAGGAAAGGGAAGCAGAAAGTATGAAACATTTGCTCCAAGGCATAGAGCTCATGAAAGATTCCAACCAGTCTTCTTTGAGTCCAAATGTCATTCTCTTACAACACATTCTTCTTTAGTAATGGGTAAAAGGCTCAGTTGGGCAAATATTAATCCCCATTACAAATCCCTTGTAATGTCAACACATATCAGTTCACTGCTAATAGTAAGTGACAGTATCAACCAAAGAAAACCTTGCACACACCATCAGGGTCCTGTTCTAACAATATTTGTCTGTCCCCCAAGATCACTGTTGGCTGAAGCACAAATTCAATCAAGTACCCCAGCTATACAGAATGGATAAGAGAAGAATTCACTTCCCTGAGAGTGTGTCTATGTCTGAATAACACTGGCCATCTGTCAGAATTAACTGGAGAGTTTACACGCTTTAGTCTTCCTGCAAATGGAGCATTGTGTACATTTAGAGCAGTTTTTCTTAAACTTGAATGATGGTATCCATAACTTCATTTAGAAAACACAACAGTAATTCTGATGTCTTCTTCAGAAAGTTTTGTGTATAATTTTAGCTTTGACTGTGTTGCCTCATGACCAATGTTGATGAACATTAAGATATATGGTAGTAATATATAATCCCTACCACTGAAAACTTGAAGAGCTTGTACTTGATTTTTAATACCTTGTTCCTTTCTCACTGCTGGCTTCCATTTTCATGTCTGCTAATAAAACAGGTTTTACTGATACCCTCCTATGAATTTCTGTGTATTTGCTCTAGTAATCTGGATCATATAATAGGTTAGGTAAAAAGATAACCATGATTATTAAAGGTGTGCATAAATATGGTTAGAAATAAGGTATTATGGATCATTCATGGTCACATGCATGTGCCTAAAAAATTAAGCAGACCATACAGTAAACACACCCATCACTGAAAAACAGAGTGTTGCAGTAAGGATATGAGTTCTGAAGTAAAATGGAATTGTTAAAATCATCTTCCTCACAATTATTCTCTGCTTATGCCACATGGAAGAATAGACATAAACTCAGTAGAATGAATCCATACAGATATTTATACTTAGCAGATTTTCAACAAGAGTTCAAAGACAATCCAGTGAGGACTGAATAGATTTTTTTCAACAGTAAAAGCTACAAAAAGCTTAGATATTTGCACATGCAATACACAAAACTGAGCCTCAGATCAGAGAGAAAATTTTGAGTTAAAACTATAAAATATTGAGAAGAAAATATAAAAGCAAGTCTTTGTGACCTTGTGTTACATATATGCTTCATTTAAATGATGCATTTTGAAAGATATGTTAGGCTTCATCAATATTTAAAAATTCTTAGTTCAGATAACAGTACAAGTAAGTGATGAAAGAATTAAGAGAATTGAAGAGAAAATATTACAGTCATAAAACTGCAAGGATAGTGTCCAGAACATAGAAGGACTTTTATGACTCAATAATTTAAAATAATTAGATATGGAGAAAAGCTTTTGTATAGACATTTCTACAACAAGAATAAACAAATGGCTGGTAAATCCATTAAAAGATATTCAACATTGTTAATTATTAGGTAAATGCAAACCAAGTCCAAAATAAATACCTTTTCAGACCTATTATGCCTACAATAAAATGGTACGCCAATAACAAGAACTGATAAGAATGTATAGAAAACAAAACACTCATTTTGTTCATGAGATTATAAAATTATACAACTCTACTTTAAAGCTTGGAAGTTCTTCATAATATTAAACATAGAGTCACAATATAACCCAGAAATAATAATTTTGTATATATTCAATAAAACTGAAAATACATGACCACATAAAAACTCACACAAGAATATTCATGTTATTATTTATGATATCCAAAAGTACAAGCAATTCTTTTGCCTATAAGCTGGTAAATGGATTAACAAGAAGCATTATAACCAAATAGTGACAATTATCTGCCAACAAGTAATAATGGATACACATCTAATAACATAAGAACCCTGAAAATACACCAAAGTCAAAGCAGCCAGTTACAGAAGACTGAATATCACACAAGACAAACTTCAGTAATTGTCTAGAACAGGTAAGTCTGGAAGGGAAATATATATATATTCATGGTTTCTAGGAGAGAGGGAGGGTGAACAAGGAGTACCTACTGCAGAGTGTAGAGTTTCGTTCAGGGTCATGAAAATGTTCTAAAATGCATTGTGGTGAAATTTGTATAATTATGTGAATGAACTAAAGAATATCACTTAATTTTGCTTTTAAATGGGTGAACTACATGGTCTATATTAATATGAAGAAAATAAAGAATACTAAAATATAATAATAACAAGTACACAAAATGCCCTAAACTCTGTAGCAATTATACCCTAGACTATCTGAGATAAACTGAGAAAGTCACTTTTAAAAACACACAGGAAAAAAATGTCTTTTAAAATCACATTCTTCTTGTATTTTATCAAATATTTGTAGGATGGCAAAAGGAAACATTTGGAAAAGATTGTGAGGTTCCCAAAACAGTCAAGTTGTTTAAGAGGAGAATTAGAAGTAACATATTTAAGCACATAGAAGAGAGGAAGCTTGGGATGCTGAACTCCAACTGTGTTGAGCTTAGTTTTAGGGTGGGCCCGCCTTTGGTTTGTTTCCTCCTGGATGATGACCAACCCACCTCTTAGCTTCAGATCTTGATACCTCTGGATTTGTTTGCTTCCCTATTGGCTTGTATGTCTACTCTTCTACTTGGTAGTTTTTATGTGTGTTTTCCAGGAATGTCTTTTCATGGACCAATCCCCATGGAACAATGCCCCTCTCCAGAAATGCCACTGGGCTTCCTTTCTGGGCATGTTTCAAAGATCAATGTAACAGAAACTTTCTATGTGAGTACTTCAGTTCTCAGTAGTCTTTTAAAGCCAGGGGGAGAAAAACTACTACAAATCTAAATTGCTATGATGGATGGGACAGAAGGAAAGTAGAACTACCTATGTATCAATCCTATCTTGCCCCTATTTTCATGATGTCCATCCCATGACTAGCGCAAAATCGACACCAGAGCCATCCACAGGGCTCCTATTTGTTAGTGTATTGGGCTTTTTTCCTGAGATAATTCCCCTTGAGATTTTCTTCCAAACCCATGACTACTGCCCATATGGCCAGATAAACTCCAGTCCCAGTGCCCACCAATTTAAGGTCCTGTACACTGCAATTTTCTGTAATTTTCTTAAAATTATGATCATCTGATAATGGCCTAACTTTTCATTCCATAAAGAGACTGTTCATAGTATGAAATCTGTGCCCTAAAAAAATAAAAATTGTGCTGTCTTTAGAGAGGCAATATTCATCAGAGCCATCATAGGTCCAATTTCCCAGCAGAAGAGTTAGCCAGTGGTTCTGTCCTTATGGGAACTCTGAAAATTCCCAGAGAGCAGACATAATGGTATTAAGACAGCTATGTATTTCTGAGTGCCATGGTCTGGGTATCTGAGCTCTATGCAAAGTTAAGGAACAGCAGGTATGTTGAAAATAAAATCAACAGTGTGGACGAGGAAAATTTATAGCTCTTTTGTTATATAATGAGTCACCAAGTATATGTATTATGGACACTTGTTTCCTGTCATCTACTGAGAAATCTGAGGATCTGTTTTAACTCATAACAGGTGAATAACCAATATTTGATGCACTCAGAGTGAAATGTTCTAATTTTCAGATATTTACATTAACTTAAAAATATTTCACAGATTTACTGCAATTAGCATGCAGAATATAGAACAATGTATAGATGTGGTGGTATCTTTGATAAGCTCCACAGTAGCAGGGACCTTATTTTCAATCTATCTTTTAAAAACACTTCTCAGCATTATTTTTAAAGCTCTAGTAACCAACAAAAATGTGTAGAGATGCATATCAATTATAATAATCTGATCCTGAACAGTTAGTAATTTTTGATGTGTCAAATTATATCCATCTCTGAGTAACAGCTAGGTAAAATCAAGTAACCAAAGACTTGACTAAGGGTATTCCTCAATAAAATCAAGTATATGTGCAGGCTATACCCATACCAAGCAGTGCACAGAAATACCATAAAATGTCACCCAACCTCCCTGCAACTGGTTAAGTTCAAGCTTCTTGACTGTCACATGTCAAGAGCTAATTTATAGCCAAGTTCAGTTTTGGGATATCTACCTATCTTTGCCTAAGTCCCAGAAGACAACTGTATAAAAGTAGCTAAGAATCATAACTCCTGACATCTTGCTCATGGCCATACAAACCGATGGGGCATTCAACCCAGTTTAAGTTAAGTGTGGGGTAAGAAAGGGTATAGATCTAGTGCCCACTGTAGCCATACAATTAGAGGTAAATTGCATGCTCCTCACTAAGGAACACATTTGTAGTTATTCCAGAAGTATAATTACACCTGTGTATCTGTACAATGACTGGGACAAAAAAAATTCTTAAGCTTCAGCCCCAATCTAAAAGTTATAGTCTGGACTAAGAGGGAAGTCATTAGAAAGGACCATCTCAGGCCTTCTACTATATAGGTGTGGAGTACAAAAACAATAAAAATATTAAAAAAAAGATAGAGAGAATGTCCAGGCAGAGGTCAGACAGTGATAGAAGCCATCTTCAATGCAGTCTGTAGCTGGTGAGGACATTTGCAAGGCCATTTGGATGTAGAAGATGAATGATAAATGATCTGGGTTGAAAATGAACCTGATGCAAATGTACACACAAAGACGAAGACATTTCCACACAAGGTAGAAAGTCCCAATTATAATCACTGTGGAGTAGAACACCAACAAACAACACCAGGACTGTGGAAAGGAATGGAGAAGAGAATCAACTGCTCAAAAACTCAGGAAGATTAGATAGAGACTATTCATTTATTATGTGAGAATGGACTAATTTATTTATAACCTGGTTCAGTCTCAGAGGACTTGAGACAGTTGAGACATTTTTGTGAAAACATGAAGTTATGAATTTCACTTTTTCCTGAGAGATAACAAAATGAAAATTAATGCCGAAACAGTTTTACCTACTTGCAGATTTTGTTATATAACTGTATAAGCTAATGATATAGTTAACTACTCATATTTTTCACTTTCTGTCATGAAACACGTCATTGTGAAGTTCATCTTTGGTGACTCTTTTATACATCCAGCTTTTTCAAAGAATCAGATCAGTGGAATTAAAGGACTATTATAAAATTTTAAATTCCAATGTTCTAGAAATTTCTGTCTGAGACTTCATTGTATTAGCTTTAGTGAACAGGGTTGGAGACTCAATAATATAATCTCTTTCTTTTGACTGCAAGTAAGTTAAAAACTCCTAAGAAATAAATAAAGCCAATAATTTGTGAGGAAAATAATTTAATGATTATTTATTAATCATTAGGAACTTTTCACAGAGTCAGATTTCTGAGTAAGTAAAACCTTAGACTGGCCAGTTCCAAGATTCTTAGCAACTAAAGTTCACAAAGCACTTCCTGAACTCTCGTGATTTGTGTGAATCAATAGTAATGCCTGCCCATCTTGTATCTCCTTAGAACAAATTGCAGATTTTCAGAAGCAAAAATCCATCTATCTCTGCTGATATTAGTATCTGCCAGGGAAATCAGTTAGTAGTGGGTAAAGCAAGCTTAAACAGTCTAAGCACGGCCACTAGAAGGCTACCTCTGTGGTTGGAAGAGTTACCTGCAGAGAAATAAATCATTATGCACTGCATCAGTCTTCCAGGAGGTATCTTCCCCACTAGGGGATATGATTACCTTTAATTAATGATAGAGGAAATTTATGAAGCCAGCAGCTCCTAATCCCAAAACAGAAGACACATTGAGTTTCTGAGGCTTTCCTCTGACCACAGGTGAGAACTAGATGTTTTAGTGTCAGCATGACTGGCTCATGATCTACAAGAAGGGTCTTAAACTTTGCTCAACCTTGGTTCAGGGAGGAGGGGCTTGGACCTGCCTCAGCTGAATGTACCAGGCTCTGCTGACTCCCTAGGGGAGACCTTGCCTTGGAGGACATGGGAATGGGGGGTGGGTTGGGGAGGAAAGCTGGGGGTGGGAGAAGGGAGGACAGGGGAATCCGTGGTTGATATGTAAAACGAATAGAAAATCTCTTAATAAAAAAAAGAAGGGTCTTAAAATGTAGTCATCTACTTATTTCTTCAGTTCCTACAATAAAAAGATCTTGATTGTAATCCTCTAGCTCCTAAGAGTACTGACAAAGAAGAAGAAAAAACCATTTCCAATAACTCCAAAGACCATATTCTACCAGTGCACCGCCAGGGTTCCTTTACTTCGGACTTTAGGTCAAAATTGTTATTGGTATTACACATGGCTATATCTGGTAGAACAAGAACACTACTTTATTCGTGATTATAAGAAAAGGGAAATTAATTCATGATGATATCACCAGAAATTTGCATAAGTGGGTGAAATTGCTAAATTTTGTCTAATTTAAAGATAAATTTCTCAAAACTCTGTGAAATGAAAAGTACAAATGGACCCATCTAAAATCAAATATTGCTGAGTTTCATAATAACCAAAATCTAACACAGCAATAACCCTGTAGAGAAATCATCTGTAAGTTATTTTGATTCCAGAATGGAAACTTGACCCCAAATGGTCAGATAGCAGCATTATTTCTCTATGTAAAGAAATTTGTGAGTGACAAAAAAGCTTACCAAAGCCCACATTCAAATGTAGCACTTACCAAGAAACCAACATACTAAAGATTCAGCTCAGAGCCTCAGTCATCAGAGACCCTCCTATGAAAAAGAATTTACTTAGGAATTTGTGCATTAGGACCCTGAAGAGCATGTAGCCTCTTTGAATAAACAGATGTATGAAACAGTAGTTGTAAGATAATATCATCAGGGACACAATGAGATGGGTGACTGATGAAGAACTAAAATTATTAAAACTCATCTTCTCACTGGCAGCAGCAGAGTCCCTGTGCACAAGCTCCCCTCTGGCCATCTGCTCACAAAAATGTGACATTTTTATTCTTTAAGTCTTTGGCAAGTCTAGGCTGCTTCTGCACAGCAGGAATCCCTCCAAAATTTAGCTTTATCATCTCCTTGACTTAAAGTGATCCCCTCTTCCCTTCCTTCCACATACATTCAAAGCCAAGGAAGGAAGCTGTGTCCTTTACAGGATCTGAACAAAAAAGTAGCCTCCCCTGAGCCTACTGCCTTTACCATATAGCATAAGCCACACCATGGCAGCCCAGTGGCCCCTTTCAGCAGCTTGTACCTTGACAGCAGATGCAGGTGTTTAAGAGGCACCACACATTACTTCCAGACTACCT
>CABHPQ010141147.1:0-45830 GCA_902168405.1 Peromyscus aztecus
AAAATTGAAGTTAGGCACCTACTTTCTCATGGATTCAGGCAGTCAGAGGCTCTATCTTTCTTCATGGTTACATTACAAAGGTAAAACTTTGAGTTCCTTAACTAAGTTTGTGATTGTAAAACCAGCAAAAGGTTAGCAGGATATTTCTATCTCAAAAGGGCAGAGAGAGAAATTATAATCAAGTTTTATAAAGCAAGTATGAGCAGAGAGGGCAAAAAAGCTGCATAAAGTTTTGTCAAGCTGAAGAAAAGCTGGGGTGACTGTGGTGACAGAACATGTATTAAAATCCAGCCAGATCACACCCTCAAATCACTGGTTGATTTCCTTCCCTGCTTTTATTCTATGCTACACTTTGAGAATTGTCTTCTATATCTGAGGAATGTCCTATCAGTCTTATTATGGATTGTTGACATCTAATAGCATTTGAAATTTTATCATGTAAAGCCATCACTGCAGAGTAAAATCACAATGCTTGAGTAACATGCACACAAGGGAACTAGATTAAATGAAACCATCAGACAAAGAGTCCTAAGTGAAATTTTACTGATCACCCTGTGTTCAGAGAAGAAAAGCAAATCATTACCACTAAAATCCTCCAATCCTTTCCAGCACACATAGTAAAATGTAATGTGCTGATGGAGGCATGTTTTAATGTCAACTAAGTGATCATCATACTGTAAAATAAGGAGAAAAGGAAAAACACATAAAGACACAATAGCTCAGAACCGGAGTTACAGGAAAATGCTCCGTAATTACTATGGAGACGTTTGATCTTGAAGAATAATGCTAAAAGGTTCTTGGATGGATTTCTCATAACCTCTACTTCTCATAAGATCAAGCAAATTGCTTTATTGCCTATCCTTCAACATCATCATGCTTTACTTTAGCTTGTTTACTAGTTTTATTTTCAAACTGTTCTAAGAATGCTGATATTAGAAATACATGGCGTAGATAACTTCTTTGCCCTTTATAAAATCATGAGCTCATTTATGATGTATGCTGGAAGACTGAAATTGTTTTCAGAAACACACTGAGAGGTTTTTTTTTTTTTTGTCTGTTTTGTTTTGTTTTTCTGAGGAGAAAGTTAGGAATGACTTGGGTTAAAATAATTTATCAAATGTGAGTCTGTGTTTAAGCTCTTCTTAGAGTCTTGAATCAAATGTAATGCCCCAAAAGGGAGCATCATGAAAGAATTCTTGTATGTGCAAATAGGCGTGTAGAAAATAATTATCATAGAACTGATGTTATTTGAAAGACAAACTAAAATCCTGAAATGTGAGCTCGAGATACAGCTCAGTTGGTGGAGTGCTTGTCTGGCATTCAGGAAGTTCTGAGTTTCATTCTCAGCACTGCATCCACACGGTGTGGTACGCACTGCTGTAATTCCAGAGCTCAGGACATGGAGGCATGAGGATCAGATATTAAGGTCATTCTCAGCTACATAGTAAGTTCAGGACAGCATGGGCTACGTGAGGCACTGTTATAAAACAAAACAAAAAATAAATAAGACAAAACAAAACAAACAACAAATGCAAATTCAAAAGCCTATAAAATGGCATATATTCTAAAAGAGCAAAGTCGACCAGGCAGGAACTTTGACAAGTGGGACAATGCTGACTCATAAAAAGTGAGCACCAGCCATTTAACCAAGCAGAAATTCAAACAATATTTTGAGAAAATTTGATTTTATAAGAGAAGATGATATTCCATATATTCATGTGAAACTTCCTGGTTTTAGATATTATCATATAATTTGTCTTTTTAAAATACTGCATAGGCCAACCAGTATGAGCAGCCAAAGAGGTTCAAACCACATACTGGCAGATTACAGCCATTGCAAAGCAGGTACCTGCTGCTTTGTGATCTCTTTTGTACGCCAAACATTTGGTAGTATTTTATTACATACACTTTTATGTACAAAAAGAAAATCAATAACTTTATTTGGTATTGACATTCAAGCAATGTACTAAATGCAAAAATACCCAGTTTTATATACTATTATCTCCAGTTCTCAGAACTCCCAATCAAGGCTTTGAAACAGGTAAAATATCAAGCAGAAGAGTCAGGACTATGCCAACCATGGAGTTTTGGTGTTTGATACCTAATGCTATGTTGCATAGTCTTTATCTTCTATAGATTTGAGTATATATAACACATGCCATTTATTAATTAATGCCATTTTAGTCTATGGAACTTGAGGATAGAAATCTGTGCTACATTATGTTTTTTTCCCATAATATTTAAAAAAATTCCTGGCAGACATTTTAAAACTAACATTAATTCAATAGTAGATATTTGAACATGAGCCATTTATATTGTCTTTTTCTAGTGCAGGGAAGACTATGTAAAACTGATCATGTAGACTCTCAAAAAAGTGAAAGAAATGATATTTTAATTTAATCTTAAGATTTATTTTAAGGGGCTGGAGAGTTGTTCAACAGTTGAAAGTACTTTTTACTCTTCCAGATGACCCCAGGAGATTTCCAGCATCCATATGAGGGCTTACAACCATGTTTAATGCTTTAATGGATCTAGGTTTAGTGGCTCCTATGACCTCTTTTTGTCTCCATGGTCACCAGGCACTTACATGGTTCACAGACATACATGTAGGGAAAACATCCATGCACATAAAATAAAAACAGCTAAATCTAAAAAAAAAAAAAGATTAAAAAAATAATTATGAGACTGACGTGCTACCTTCTGCACTAATGAGACACCTTATCTTAGAACCTTCATCCAGTAACTGATGGGAGCAGATGCAGAGATTCACAGCTCAGCACTGACCCAAACTAGTAGGAACTCATGGACTCTGGACTGACAGCTGGGAAACCTGCATGGGATCCAACTAGGCCCCCTGAATGTGGGTGACAGCTGTGTGGCTTGGGCAGTTTGTGGGGCCCCTGGCAGCAGGACCAGGATTTATCCCTAGTGCATGACTTGGCATTTTTGGAGCCCATTCCCCTTGCTCAGCCTTGTTGCAGGGGAGAAGGGCTTTGTCCTGCCTCAACTTGATATGCCAGACTTTGTTGACTCCCCATGGGAGGCCTAACAACTTTCTGAGGAGTTGATAGGTGGTGGGGTAGGAAGAAGGTGGGGTAGGGCAGGAGGAGGGGAGAGAGGGAGGGATCTGTGATTGGTATGTAAAATGAAAAAACAATTTTAAATTAAAAAATTAATTACATGTACCTGTGTATTTCTGTGTGTATGTGAATACAGGTGTTTTTGGAGATCAAACCAGAAGAAGACATGGATCCTCTGGAGCTGGGATTACAGGCAGTTGTAAGCTGTCTGGTTGTTTTCTGGGAACTAAACTCTAGATTTCTGCAAGAGTAATATGCATTCTTTGTAGTTGGAAGGTTTCTCTGGTCCTGCCTGGGCCTTGCTGTCAGGACGAATCTCTCCTACTCATGTCCCACAGCATCTTGGTCTCAAGTAAACACACAGAGGCTTATATTATTTTCAAACCATATGGCCTAATGGCTCAGGTTTCTTGTTAGCTAGTTCTTACATCTTAATTAACCCATTTCTATACTTTGCAATGTGGCTTGTGGCTTACCAGTACTTTTACAACTTGCTTCTCCTGGCAGCAACTAGCAGTGTCTGCTCCACTTTCCTTTCTTCTCTATCTCTCTTGGATTTTCCTGCCTGGCTCCATCCTGCCCTGTTATAGGCCAATGCAGCTTTATTTATCAACCAATCAGAGCAATACATATTCAGAGTACAGAAAGACATCCCACAGCAACTCTTAATTGATGAACCATTTCTCCAGCCTCAGGAATGATAATTTTAGAATAATTCAAAAATATTCTCTGATCACCATAGGCCTAACAAAGTGGGTAAGAAACTTCTAGTTCTGATATGTCTATAATAGGTATTTTTTAATGCCTTTTAGTCCAACTTTCTGTGAGTTTTCATTATTTAGGGTACATTCTGTTGGAAGTATCCACCTTAGCACCAACATAATAGAGTAAATGTTTGGATAAGAAGTCAATTTACATGCAAGAAAACTAAGGCAAGATATAATAAATTCTAGCTAGTCCAGTATATAATAAATATACAGAATTAATTATTTACTTTAAGAGCTCCTGTAGGTGAAGATGGCTTAATTAATTAAACATGTCCAGTACATCAGGATAAAAATAGCATGAACCCTGTACTAACCCATCACAATGTACAAGTACATATTCTCAAGTCCTTTGTATGAGACCAAATTTTCCTCCAAAGCAAATTAGTCAGAGGAATAAAATTTTCCAATCATTTTATTTATGAATTTGAACAAAATATCTTTAAGATAATATTAGAAAATCAAACAGAAAACATGTAAATTAATAATGTATGATGACTAAAATTTATATCAAACATTGGATTGCTTTAACATTTGAATAAAATCAATTTAATTGACTATGTTGACAAAATAAGGAGAAAAGTCATATGATTAATTCAGTAGATGATGAAATAGTATTTGATAAAATCATACGCATTCAGTATACAAACAAAACGAACAAGGAATAGAAATCATCTTTCTTAAGTGGATAAAAAAGCAAGTGTGAATAACACAGGTGGGCTGGGGAGGTATCACGTGGTAAGGTGCTTGCCTAGCATGTCAAAGATACTTGGTTCCAACTGCATGACTGCCCCAAACAAACACACATGTTGTAATACCTCAAATCTAACCTCATACTTCACAAAAAAGACTGAATGCCATCTGCCTTTAAGTGGGAATAGTACAAGCTTATATATTCTGAACTCTTCCATTTGATATTATCCTGAAGGTAAGTGCTAGTTAGTTGATTTCCACATGTGATACCAAACATTTAGGAATAAAATTATAAAAACAATAGCATTTATAAGAACATCAGAACACAAAATTCTTGGATACAAATAGATTAAATATAAAATACTGCATGTACCATAGGCATAAAACTAAAAGCTAAATCTACAGTTCCTGTGACACATCAAAAAAAATCCTGAAATAAATGGAGCTCCATGAAATACTCATGAATTGGAAGACTTTATTCTATAAATGATCAGTCTGTTAAAACGTTTGCATAGAATCAGCATAAGCTCTTGAAAATATCTGAGCAGCATTTGAGAATAAAACAAATGCAACCTGATAATATATTTTATAGAAGTATGAAGAATTTTAGATGCATAAAATAATTTTTAAAAGAACATTTTGGAGAACATGCACTGCCTGATTTCAATATTTCTATAAACATACACTAGTAAAGAGGTTAGTAAATTTACATTAAAATACATCTACAGGACTGGACAGATGGCTTAGGAGGTAAAGACACTCACTTTGAAAGGCTGAATACCTGAGTTTGGTCCCTCAGTCCCACAGTGGGAGGTGTAATCCAACTGCCAGCAGTGTTAGTCACATGCTTGCACCCTTGCATGCACATGCATGCAAGTGCACACACACATACACAGAGGAAATAAAAATTATTTTATAAATAGATATATACATTAATTTAACAGAACAATGTCGCCAGATTGTATACATATGTTTAAGTGAAATTTGCAAGATAATTCAAAGTTTAATAAGCAATCTTTTCATAAATAAAGCAGAAACAACTGGCTATCTATCTGGAACATCTTTGATCCTTATATGATGTTCAACAGTTTTCTCAAGCTGGATCATGTAACTGAAGTAGAACTACACAATTTTAACAAAATACTGGAGAAAAATCTCCAGGGAATCATAATCAGTGGACAGGTCCTAAGCAACAAGAACTACAAAGGAGACAAGAACAAGCAGACTTCACATATTCTATAAGATGTCAAAGGGTCACCAAAACCTTCCTCCTGGAGCAAAGATAAGTGATACACTGAAGATGTGTGTTTTTCCATAAGGAACAAAAGGTAGAGGTTTCTATGGTGCTTTTATTGGTCCCATTGTTCCAAAGAACAGTTCACAAAATATTACAACTCTTTGAATTCCAATTCTTCACAATACTCTTACAGTGATGATAGAACTGAACATTAAAAGTCCATTTATCTTACCACATGTGGGGAAACTCAGAAATCGGTGTTGTGATAGTCCTGTTTATGATGATTGGTTACCGAAAGAGAGCAGGAACATGTAAATCGTGCTAAGCTTGGCAAACATGGGTATTGTTTTGTATTCATATAATTACTGACCTTGCAATTGTGGCAATGTTTAAAATGCCAGGAGGGCATCCAGTTATGTTAAAAATATAATTTGCTTAGACACTGTGCTATGTAATTTATTCACATTATCTCATATAATCCTTATGAAAATCTAAATATGGTAGATGAAATCCTTAACTTATAGGTACTGAAGTAAGTTTTAACCAGAATCACTTACCTGTTATACCTCTCACTTTGTATTTGATCCAAAATTGACCTGATTCAATGTTTTTTCATTATATAAGGCTGGGGAAATGAGCTGACTAAACTTACCCAAATTCATTCATACATCAGCAGTTAAAATCTGATCCATGCACATGATGAGACAGAAGTGGTACAATGAAACCAGAGTCACTCACTCTTAGAATGCTTCAAGGTTAGATAAGAAATCTATTTCTCTTTGAAACATCTCAAGCAAATTAAAAATCCCTGAAATATCTTTGATCACAGTATAACAAAATTAGTTAGCTGGAAGGGAAATTGAATATCTTTTAATTTAACTCCTTCCTGGTAGAGACGATGTTCTGAAGTATAAAATGCCTTGCCAAAAGCTAAATTGGAAGATGCAAGGATTATGTTACCATTTTCTAAATTCTATCTCCTTGGAGTATTCCTGTGGCCGTCAATGCCATGCTGCATAAAATGCACAGCGAGGATGAGGAAATACACAGTGAGTCAGAACAGGCAAGTTTGGTGGCTTTCTTTCCCACATACTGAGAACTCTGAGGAGGTAAAAGGAGTGGAAACAATTCTACAGAGCCTGCAGTAAGAGGAGGTGGGTGAACCAGGAGACAAATATCATTAGCATGAGATGTCTCACGGACAGCTTATTGATTTTCTTTTCACTTTAGTCTCAATGATGCACGTTGGTAAATAGCAGATCATGTCTTGGGAGCCAAGCTGGAACCCAGAGACATCAAGAAGAGGCAAGGCCTTGCAGGGAAGGCTGAATCATGTGGCAAACATCTCACGTCTCTGAGTCCCTTGTGTGTAGCTTGTTAGATGAAAGAAAGTAACTGGCTCTGGCATTCTGGGAAGAATTGCAAACACTGCAGCTTCCTGCTTGTAATTTCTAATGCTCAAAGTCAGAGAAGAGAGAAAGCCAGGACATTTTCTTCCTGGGAGGAGGCTGTAGCAGGTGTTTCCATGATCATGTGGTGTAAGCATAGACTGCTGGAGTATCTAGAAAACTGGCTTCCTTCATGACTGCTTCACAACGCTCAGAACCTTCTGAGAAAGTCCATACATGTGTGTAAGTTCAGATGTCTTAACTTCTAAACATCAAAATAGCCAGGAAAGAACAAACTATACCTTCTGTCCAAAACTTGGATCACCTGAAATTATCAGGCAAGGAGTAGTGTCAGGGCCTATTATGACCAGGGGAAGCTAAGGATGCTGGGATAAAATGGTGGCAGAAGAGCTTGTTTGCCTCCTAAATACTCAGACTCTACCCAGAGAAAGGCCCAATGGACAGAGTTTGTTTCAGAATCACCTGCTTTCCCAGAAAATACCTGTATACCACCAGGAACTCTCAAACCTGCAACAGATGACCACAAGATAGTTTATGGCTAGGAACTAGCTGCAACTGTGAAGGAGAATTAATATCTCAAATCTCCTTAAACCTTTGTTCAAGCTTATAAGCCATTATAAGTCGTTTGAGGACCAATAAGTTACCAGTGGATCCAATAGCCCAGAAGGTGGATTACAGGAGACACTACTACATTGCCCAGATCCAATTGCTTTAGGGATGCAACACTTGTTTTCTCAGATTCTGGGAGTACCAACAGCCAACACCTTGAAATTTGTTTTCTCTTCACAGCCTTCCCACTAGCTGAAGGGAGCCCTCTAGTCTAAACCTATGCCCAGTAGGAACTTCCCCTACGATTGAAAGAAAAACCTGGAAGATCTGCTGAAATCTTAATCTGGAATACCTATGTATTTCTGTGGATTGGGGGTTATGTTTTCCCTGAAATTAAATTCTAGGATGGCATATTATTATCTTTTCCTTCTCTATATTTTAAATATGTGGTTAAATTGGCCTGTCTTTTTAATCATTTTCACAATTAGATTAGGCATGAGCTTGTTATTATTTTCCTGAAGGTAATGGACTCCCCACAAACCATAGCTCACTACTTCTGGGTGCTCTTAACTTATTGTAATGTTCTTTGTTTTTTAATCTTTTATATATAATTTAACTAGATGGAAGTTTTTTTTTTTTAAAAAAAACTGTTTGAGGCTTTTCTAGCTTAATGCATCTTGCATATTAGAAAAAGAAATATAACTAATTCTTAATATTTTTCTTTTGCTGAATCTACTTAGTAAATCTTGTAAATACAACTCATGTTTTACAGTCTAATTTTCTGTCATCCACAATGTTTAACCTTAGGCATTATTATTTTATTTGTATAAATTTTAATTTAACACATTTTCATTTATTCAGTATTTTCTAAAACTTTTTCCCTTCTTACTTTCTTGAATCTACTCATTCTGTTATTTTGAAGCTACTATCTGAAAAGTCCACTTTCTTCTCGTGTTCCCATCTACTATTCACTGGTAACATGCCAACTGGTACCCGGTTTTCTCATATAGCAATATATATCCATTTCTGCTCGAGTTATAAACCAAAAGTCAGAGACCTTGGTGATGTTTTCTTCCTTCAGAGATGCTTGCATTTGCTGGTCAGGGGGTTCATATTGCAGCAGATAAGTTTTATCCTCTCTGGATCAGTTTCATCTTCTGTAGATCCATTTCACTTAATCCTAGTGAATGCCCCTCAGTTAAGAGGACAAGCGCCTCTATCATATCAGCTGAAACCTCAGGGAGTGTATGCCACCTGTCTTGGCAATATTAGAACTCCAGCTATTGTCTCTTCAGCATTAAGTGATTGTTAATAGCAGCAATTTAAGTTTTCATTGCTTCTCTTATAATTTGTGATGGGTTCCATGGTTTCTCAACTTTAAAAAAATGTGGCAATTATTCACTTTTTGATAATTTTGCATTCATGTTTGGTTAGAGAGTTGTTTCTCTATGACTCTATCTCTTATAAGAATAAAGAATAAACAAGCCTGCACAGTGATAATACCAGTTGACACCCAACATAGATATGAAGAATCTCACAAGGCCCCTCCTCTAGCTGAAGAGATAACAAGCAATTAATGGTTGCTATAAAAAAAGGGGAGATCTGTTTTGTATATTGAAAATAGATACATTTACTCAAAAAAGAGGCAAAATTAATGTGTCACTCATCTTGTGTATTTTCCTTGTTTCCGGGCATTGTTTAATTGGTTATTTTTTTTTTAATGTAAAAATGTAAACATATGGATTCTATAGAGATATAGGTGTCTCTATGTCTGTGATAATAAGTGTGTGTGTGTGTGTGTGTGTGTGTGTGTGTGTGTGTGTGTGTGTGTGTATGTGTAAATATTCACTGTGGAATAGTACCAAGTACATAGGTTTGTGAGCTTGATATCTGACCTTGCTGCTAACTCCATCCCTCCATTGTCGCAGCCTGTACTTGAGTGTCCTGAAATATTGATTATTCACTGATGCAGCTCTTCCTCACACCTCTGCTTTCACACACAGCATTCTCTCTTTTCTCATTAGGTTTACAAGATCTCATCCACATTGTGAAGACTACTTCTTCTTTCAATCAGTACTTAGTTGTATTTGGTTGTTTTTACTCTGCTCTTTAGGGGGCCTGCCACTCACCTCCCAAATAAATACACAGAGGCTTATTCTTTCTTACGAAATCCCAGACTAACTTGGCCTGTTTCTACTCAGCTTTCCTTAACTTAAATCATCCTATCTACCGTCTGCCGCTGGGCTTTTATCTTTTTCTATTCTATATGCCTTTCTTTACGTCTTACTCCGTGGCTTGCTGTGTAGTTGTGTAGCTGTAGGATGGCTGGCCCCTGGTGTCCTATCTCCTCCTGTTCTCACTCCTCAATCTCTTTTTCCAGATTTCTCCTCTATTTTTTAATTTAAATGTTTTTCATTTTACCTTCAAACCACAGTTCCCCCTCCCCTTCTCCTGCTCCCCCCCACTTCCCTTCACCCCACCCCCCAGCCACTCCTCAGAGGGGGTATGCCTGTCTTAGGGAGTCAACAAAGTCTGGCATACTAAGGCTAGGCAGGACCAAGCCCCTCCCCCTTGCATCAAGGCTGTGTAAGGTATCCCACCTTAGGGAAGATTTCTCCTCTTATTTATTATCTGTGGCTGCCAGCCCCACCTATCCTTTCTCCTGCTTAGCTTTTGGCCATTCAGCTCTTTCTTAGACCAATCAGGTGTTTTAGACAGGCAAAGTAACATAGCTTCACAATGTTAAACAAATGAAACATAAGAGAATGCAGCACATCTTTTGATCGTTAAACAAATGTTCCACAGCAGAAAAAAAGGTCACAAATCAACTAATATTCTGCAACACTTAGCCATCTTTACCTACATTTTTTTAAGCTGTCTGGAAAAATTGATGGATTTTTTTCCACAAGAAACTTTTAAATTCTGCCCCTAAATACTGCTTCCAAGAAGACTTATAGATTAAAATCAGGGGTTTGTCTATTTTTGTCTTTCAGTTATTTCTAAATGTGTGATATTGGGTTGTTTCATTTTCTTTCTTTTCTTTCTTTCTTTCTTTCCTTCTTTCTTTCTTTCTTTCTTTCTTTCTTTCTTTCTTTCTTCTTTCTTTCTTTCTTTCCTTGCTTTTCCCATTTTATTGAAAATATATTCTTTCCTCATACAATATATCCTGATTATAATTTTCCCTGCCTCTACTCTTTCCAGTTCTTCCCCACCTCCTCTCCCCTCCTCACTAACTCCTTTTATGTCTCTCATTAGAAAAGAACAGTTTTAGAAACCCTGTCTCAAAAAAAATAAAAACAAAGGAAAGAACCGTTTTAGAAGAGAAAACAACCAAACATGACAAAATAAAATATAGTAAGATAAAGAAAAAAACATCATTTTGAAATTGGAAAAGACAATCCAATAGAGAGAAAAGTGTTCTAAGAGCAGGTACAAGAATCAGAGACCCACTTGTTCTCACACCCAGGAGTCCCATGAAAATAGTAAGCTGAAAGCTATAATACAAACACAGAGGACCTGGTAGAATCCCGTGTAGACCCTGTGCTTGCTGCTTCAGTCTCTGTGAGTTCCAATGCCTTGTTTAGTTGACTCAGGGCCTTGTTCTCCTGGTGTCCTCCATTTCCTCTGACTCTTAGACTCTTTCATTGCTGCAGGGTTCACTGAGCTCCAAGGGGGTGATTTTGATGGATACATCTCATTTAGACTCTCTACACATAATGTCTACATGTAGGTCTCTGCATGTGCTCCCATCTGCTAACAGAGGAACCTCTCTGATGATGACTGAATGAGGCACTGATTGATAAGTACAGTAGAATATCTTTAGGGGTCATTTTATTGATACTATTTTTTTTAGAGCAGTAGTATTTAGTTTTAAACTAGGTCTCTGTGCTATCTAGTCTCTAGTTCTTGGTCACCCAAGCACTGTAGTGTATGGGTTACATCTTATAGGGTGTACCTTAAGTCAAAACAGACACTGGTTGGCTACTCCTACAATTTCTGTGCCACTGTTGCCCTACCATATCTTGCAGGTAAGACAGATTATAGGTCAAAACTTTTGTGCCTGGGTTGGTGTTTACATTTCTCTTTTGATAGCTTACAGAGTAACTCCAATATCAAAGACACTAGAACATAGGAGTGAAGGCTCCATGTAGGCATCAGCTTAACTTCTCCATGTTTAATGAGTCATATGGGTGTTGTGCTCAGCAATGAGGTCCCCCACAGTCAGTTTGCAGAGAGCAAACCAATGTCTTAGAAACAGCCTGGATTGTTTGGGGGTTTTCATGTGACCCCCCTCCTTGGTAAACAACTCAACTGAATGAAACCCAGTCCCATGACTGGAAGCATTGTTTAGTAACAAAAAATGGTCAGTTGATATTCCATGTAGCCATAAGTTTTTTCAAGTCCCACCTGGCCCCACAGTCCCGCATTTCTCTGGTCCTGCCTGGTCCCATAGTCCCTCAGCTGCTTATTAAATAATCATTCAGAGGCTTAATATTATTTACAAATTGCATTGCCTGTAGTAGGCCTCTTGCTAGCTAGGTCTCTCAGTTTAACTCAACCTATAACTATTAATCTATGTATCACCACGTGTTCCACGGCTTTATCTGTATCCCATTACATGTTGCTCCTAAATTGGCAGTCTGGCGTCTCCCCGACTCTACCTTTCTCTTTCCTGTCTCTCTCCTTGCATTTCCTGCCTGCCTCTAAGCTGTCTTGCCATAAGACAAAGCAGCTTATTTATTAATCAATGGGAGCAACATATATTCACAGCATACAGAAAGACATCCTCCAGTACTTCCCCCTTTCTGTCTAATTAAAGAGGAAGGTTTTAGCTTTAATATAGTAAAATTATATATAATGAACAATTATCAAGCAAGAATTATAGTTACAATATCTAGTCTATTTGTATTTGGCAAAATTAAAGAAAATATTTTATCATCAAGCCTATATATGTGAGTCTAAAGTTTCATATCTTATTTATCTTTTATCATAACCAAGGAAAATGATTGTAACTATTTAGTCTTCAACTACATCAAAGACCCCAGAAGGATATAATATTACCTAAGTAAACAGGAAGATCATTGTAAGCACCTTCTAAAAATCTAGAATGACAGAGACAGCTGGTTGCCTGGACAATCATCCAAAGTTCCTCTGCAACATTGGGGCATCTATCTTCAGCCTATAGGCCTAGAGTTTCTCAGCTGCTTCTCCCTGTGTCCTGCAGAAAGTCTGGCAGCCTCCTCTGTGAAGTTCGAACCTGAAGGACCATCTTGCCTTGTTTTGGCAAAATTTAGTGGTCATTTTTCTGTGGGCCCTCCCTGTCCAGTCTATATAACATACTGTCAAGAAGTCCAGGGAAGAGCAGTTATTTGCCCAGCAGGCCATTTTGTGCCAAGAAGAAGATAAACTCCCTATGAAGTGTCTTTGATGCCCATCTTTCTAAGTAAATCAGTGCTGCCAGGAGCAGACGTGTCTCATTGTCCAGAAAGTCAAAGTTTTTAAAACATTTTAAGTGCCATGTTCTGTAAGTCTTTGAAGTGTTTGAAGATTACCTACCTAATTGAAATATACCTTTATATACCTAAAAACTTAACTGATATGACTATAAGTTTGATTATCCTGTATTTCTTAATTATATATTACCATTTTAAATGAGCTGCATAAATATAATACCTTAAACAAGAGTAGAAATATACATGCAGTATAACAAAATTAACTTTAAATTTGTAATAAACTAAAATCTATAGCAATGTAAAACATTTTAAACAAGTTGTTGCTCAGCAATGTAAAACACTTTAAACAAGTTGTTGCTCTTTAAAAGAAGATTCAATAATCTACCCTTTCATCCTATCATATCTATAACAATCCCTTTTCTTCTTTAGAAAGAGATTGCATTTATAATCAACCCTCTTTAAATAGAAAATACTTATTAACCATATTTTGGGAATTTAGGCATAGCTTTTTCTACTACTTCCTGCTGATTGAGGACATTGGTAATCTTATGGGGATCCTGAGAAAATTAAGTATTGTAGTTAAATCTTGGCATTTGTAGTCTGTGAGGATGAATCATCTCAGCCAATTGCTTTGAAACTGATTTTGGATGTTGGATCATCTGGGCCATGGTGTCATTAGAGACTTTTCAGGGGGTCTTGGATGATCAAACCATATTAGCCTAGAAGCAATCCTCCCTATCCCCCATTATTAGGAGACCTCATTAGGAGTACCTTCATATGTTGCAAGAAGTTGGCATTGCACTATGTTTCAAATACCCAATTCTAGCTGTCTCTCTCTGCATTCTCTCCCTCTACCCTATCACCCCTCTCTCTCCCCATCTGGTTCTCTTATCCCCATCCCCACCTGGCCCCAGTTCACTCATAAAATCATTCTATTTCTCCCTCCCAGGGAGATTCATTTATCAACTCTAGATCATTACTCTATACCCAGTCTCTCAGGAATTGTAGCTTAGTTATCATATATTTAATAGCTAATATGCATATATAATCAAATAGATACCATATTTATCTTTGTGGGTCTGGGTTACCTTACTTAGGAAGAATTTTTCTAGTTCCACTCCTTTGCTTGCAAATTTCATGATGTAATTTTTTTTTTACCTCCTGAATACATCATTGTATAAATGTACCACATTTTCTTTATTTATTTTTCTGATGTGGGACATCTAGGTTGTTTCCAGTTACTGGTTATTCTGAATAGAGCAACAGTGAACATGGTTAAATGAGTGTCCTGATGCATTCTTTGGATATATGACCAAGATTGATATAGCTGGATCTTGAGCTAGATTGATTCACAACTTCTGAGGAACCAACATACTGACTTCCATAGTTTCTACAAAGTTTGCACTTCTACTGGCAATGGAACAGTGTTCCCCTTGCTTCACATCCATGCTGGCATGAGATATTACTTGAGTTATTGATCTTATTCATTCTAACAGGTGTAAGATGGAGTCTCAGAGTAGTTTTGATTTGCATTTCCTTGATGGATAAGGATGTTGAACATTTCTTTAGGTGTTTATCAGCTATAGAAGCCGGGCGGTGGTGGTGCGCACCTTTAATCCCTATCACATGACAGGCAGATCTCTGTGTGTTCAAGGATACAGCCAGCATGAAGACACATGCCTTTAATCTCAATACCAACCATAGAAGACCTGGAGGTCTGTGTAGACAGGCAGTGACGAGGAGGTCATGTGGTTGGGTTTACAACCATTGAGAAGGCAGAACAGAAAGTCAATAAAAAGACAGACACACAGGAAGTAGGTCTCTTGCTAAGGGGAAAGACAGCAGCGGCAGGAAGGGTAAGAAGGAGGTTTTAAGTCTCAGCCCTTAGCTACTGCTCTGACCTCTTGGGCTTTTAACTCTGAAAAAAAAAGAAATTCTCTATTTAAATTTATATTCCATTTTTAATTGGATTATTGGCTTTTTGATATCTAGCTTCTTGAGTTCTTTTATATATTTTAGATATTAGTCCTCTATCAGACCTGGAGTTAGTAAAAATCTTTCCCCCATCTATAGGCTACCACCCTCTCTGAATGATGGTGTCCTTTGCCTTACAGAAGCTTCTCAGTTTCATGAGGTCTCATTTATTAATTGTTGTTCTTTGTTCCTATGCTATTGATGTGCTGTTCAGAAAGTCTTTTCCTATGCCAATGAGTTCAATATTATTCTCCCACTTTATCCTCTATCTGGTTCAATGTATCTGGTTTTCTGTTGGGGTCTTTGATCCACTTGTATTTGAGTTTTGTTCAGGGTGATAAGTATAGATCTATTTGCATTCTTCTATAGGCAGACATCCTGTTTGACCAGCACAATTTGTAGAATGCTTTCTGTTTTCAAGCATGTGTTTCTGACTTCTTTATCAAAAAGCAGGTGTCCATAGGGATGTGGATTTATGTCTGGGTCTTCAATTTGATATCATTGGTCAATGTGTCTGTTTTTATGCCAAACCATGGAGATTTTATTACTATAGCTCTGTAGCATAACTTGAAATCAGGGGTGGTAATACCTCTTGTAGTGGGAATTTACTCCACCTATGACCTTGGGCTGTCTGGCCTGACAGAGGTGGTGCTTCTTGCCTGCCTACATGACCTCTTAAAAGGGAAATGGGAGTGGTCAAGAACTCTCTCTTAGATTGGGAAAGCTTCCTGGCACATGGTTCAGCACCTGGTCTGGAGCTTTCCCCATCTTTCCCTGGGAGATGAAGTGACAATGGCATCGATTTGTATCAGTGAGTCTGTTTTCCCCTTAGAACTCCTTAATAAAATTATATATATATATATATATATATATATATATATATATATATATATAAATTATAATTGGGGCTCTTGTTATAACCTCCAGAAGTTCCTTTATTGTTCAGGATGGTTTTAGCTATCCTGTTTTGTTTGTTTGTTTTGTTTTTGTTTTCATTGTTTTTCATAAGAAGTTGAGAATTGTCCTTTCAAGATCTGTGAAGAATTGTGTTGGAATTTTGATAGGCATTGATCCTGTAGATTGATTTTGGTAGGATGGCCATTTTTACAATGATAATTCAATCCATCCATGAGCATAGGAGATCTTTTCATCTTCTGATATCTTCTTCAATGTCTTTCTTCAAAGACTTGAAGTTTTCATCACACAAGTCTTCCACTTGCTTGATTTGAGTTATCCCAAGATATTTTATATTATTGAGGCTATTGTGAAAGATGTTGTTTCCCTGATCTTGCTGAGTCCACTTGTCCTTTGTATATAGGAGGAACTCTGATTTCATGAGTAAATTTTGTATCCTGCTACTTTGCTGAAATTCTTTATCAGCTGTAAGAGTTTTCCAGTGGACTTTTTAGGGTCACTTATATATACTATCATATCATCTGCAAATTATGATACTTTGACTTCTTCCTTTCCTTCAGTTGTCTTATTGATCTAGCTAAGACTTAAAGTACTATATTGAATAGATATGGAGAGAGGGGACAACATTGTCTTGTTTCTGATGTTAGTTGAGTTATTTTGAGTTTCTCTCCATTTAAGTTGATGTTGGCTCTGGGTTTAATGTACATTGCCTTTATTATGTTTAGGTACATCCCTTATATCCCTAATCTATTAGGATTTTTATCATGAAGGTGTGTTAGATTTTGCCAAACTTCTTTTCTGCATCTAATGAGATAATCAAGTGGTTTTATCTTTCAGTTTCTTTATATGGTAGATTATATTTGCTAATTTTCATATGTTGAACCACCCACCTGTCTCTGGGATGAAACCTATTTGATCATGGTGAATGATTTCTTTGGTGTGTTCTTAGATTCCTTTTACAAGTATTTTATTGAATATTTTTGTATCTATGTTCATGAGGGAAATTAGTCTTTGATTCTCTTTCCTTATTGGGTCTTTACATGGTTTGGGTATCAGGGTGACCATGGCCTCATGAAATGAATTGGGCAATGCTCCTTCTGTTTCTATTTAGTAGAATAGTTTGAGGAGTATTGATATTAACTCTTCTTTGAGAGTCTTGTAGAATTCTGAACTAAAACTACCTATCCCTGGGCTTTTTTTGATTAGGAGACTTTTAATGACCACTTTTATTTCACTCTGGGTTCTAAACTTGTTTGTATTGTTTATCTGATCTTGATTTATCTTTTTTAAGTGGTACCTATCAAGAAAATTATCCATTTCTTTTTGATTTTATAACTTAGTATAATACCGGTTTTTAAAGTATTTCCTTCATGATTCCCTGAATTTCCTTCATGGCTTTTCTTATATCCTTTTCATTTTGTTTTTTTAATTTGGATATTATATCTCCATCTTTTAGTTAATTTGGATATGGGTTTGTCTAGCTTGTTGACTTTCTCAAAGACCCAACTCTTTGTTTCATTGATTCTATGTATTATTCTCTGTTTCCAGTTTATTGATTTTGAGTTTGAGTATTTCTTGCCATCTACTCTTCTTGGGTGTGGTTAATTCTACTTATTCTAGTACTTTCAAGTGTGCAGTTAAGTTGCTAGTATGAGATCTCTCCAGCTTTTGTTTTTAAATGTAGGCACTTAAATCATTTCTTTGTGTGTGTGTGTGTGTGTGTGTGTGTGTGTGTGTGTATGTGTGTGTGTCCCATAAGCTGGGTATGTTGTGTATTCATTTTAATTGAATTCTAGAAAGTCTTTAATTTCTTTCTTTATTTTTGTCTTGACCCCATTTTTTTTTTCATTCAGTAGAGAGTTGTTCAGGTTCCATGAGTTTGTAATCTTTCTATTGTTTCTCAGCTTTAACCTGTGGTGGCCTGACAGGGTGCAGGGAGTTATCTCAACTTTCTGGTATCTGTTGAGACTTGTTTTGTGACCTAATATGGTGTCAGTTTGGACAATGGTCCATGAGGTTTAGAAGAAGGTTTACTTTTTTTGTGTTTGGGGAAAATGTTCTGTAAATATATGTTAGGTCCATGTGGTTTATAACATCAGTTAGTTCCAATGCTTTTGTTTAGTTTCTGTCAGCTCGACCTGTTATTCGTTGGTGAGAGTGGGGCACTGAGGTCTCCCACTATCAGTATGTGAGGGTCAGTAGATGATTTAAGCTGTAGTTGTATTTCTTTAAAAAACAAAATCAGGTGCCCTTGTATTTGAGGCATTGATGTTAAGGGCTTTTGCCTTGTCATGTATCTGGTTTTGTCCTGTGTGGCTGTCATTTCTTGGAAGCCTGCTCTTTTCTGAGGAGGAAATGGAGGGGGAATTGTTCTGAGGGAATGGTGAGGTGGGAGTAGCTAGGAAGAGTGAAGAGTAAACTGTGGTTGGAATGTATTATATGAGAGAAGGATCATTTTCAATAATTAAAAAAAAAGAAATGCCATCTAGGTGAACTTTTCCTTTAATGAATAAGTAGTGTCTTTTCCTATCTCTTTTGATAGTTTTGATTTGAAATCTATTTTGTTAGATATTAAAATGTTTATACTAGTTTGCTTCTTAGGTAGGTCTATTTGCTTGAAATATCATTTTTCAATCATTTAACCTGAGATAATGTCTATCCTTGGTGTTGAGGTGTGTTTCTTGAATGTGGTGGAAGGATGGATCCTGTTTTCAAATCCATTCTGTTCATCTGTGTCTTTTTATTGGGCAATTGAGAAGACTGCCATTGGGAGATATCAATGAACAATGACTGTTGACTCCTGTTATTTTGTTGCTGTTGTTGTCAGTGGTGGTGCTATTGATGCATGTGTGTGTGCATGTGCACTTCCCTTCTTTTGATTTTGCTGATGTGAGATTACTTATTTCCTCTGTTTTCATCTGTATTAACCTCTTTATTTTGGAGTTTTTCTTTTAGCACCTTCTGTATGGCTAGATTTGTTGATAGATATTTTTTAATTTGACTTTATCACAGAATATCTTATTTTCTTCGTCAGTGGTGATTGAAGGTATTGCTGGGTATATTTGTCTGAGCTGGCATCTGTGGTCTCTTAGAGTCTACAACACATCTCCTCTGGCTTTTACAGTCTCCATGGAGAAGTCATGTATAATTCAGATAGGTCTGACTTTATATGTTACTTGGTCTTTTGCCCTTGCAGCTTTTAATAGTCTTTCTTTGTTCTATATATTTAGTCTTCTGATTACTATGTGATGAGGGGACTTTCTTTTTCTAGACTACTCTATTTGGTGTTCTGTATGCTTCTTGTACTTTGATAGGCATCTCATTCTTTATGTTAGGAAAATTTTCTTCTTTGATTTTGTTGAAAATATTTCCTGGGCCTCTGAGCTGGGATTCTTCTCTTTCCTCTATTCATATTATTCTTAGGTTTGGTCTATTCATAGTGTCCCAGATTTCCTGGATGTTCTGTGTCAAGAATTTTTGAAATTTAACATTTGCTTTGACTGATGTATCCACTTCTTTTATCATATTTGCAATGCCTGAGATTCTGTCTTCCATTTCTTATTTTCTGTTGGTGAAACTTGCCTCTGTGTTTCTTGTTTGAATTCCTAAATTTTTCATTTCCAGAATTCCTTCAGTTTGTGTTTTCTTTATTAATTCTAGTTCTACTTTCAGGTCTTGAACAGTTTTATTTATTTCCTTCAAACTGTTTATTTATTTTTGGCTTTCTTTATGGGATTTATTCATTTCCTCCAATTGTTTTCATGAATTTCTTTAAGGGATTTGTACATTTTCTCTTTAAAGACCTTTATCATCCTCAATAGTTGATTTGAAGGTTGTTTTCTTGTGCTTCAGCTATGTTGGAATATTCAGGGCCTGCTGTGGTAGGATATAGAGACATATTGTTCTGTTATTGGTTCTGTGTTTATGCTGGTATCTTGGCATCTGGATTTGGGATGATTACAAGTCAAGGTGCTGATTTCTGGATTTGTCTTTGTTGGGTTGGTGTTCTATTGCTTGATTTCTGTTTCTTCTCTAGCTTTTTGGAGAGTGTGATGGCTGTGTGTTACCTGTTGTTCTGGCATGATCATTTGAGTGTTCAAAGGTAGTACCTGCTGATATTGGAGGCTGAGATGCTGGGATGAGTTGGGGGAAGAAAATTTGAATGACAAGGTCTTTGTGATTGGGTTGGATTTATATGGGGGGGAGGGAGTGGTAAAGGTCTTCAGTTGACTTACCTGTTTCCTTGTCCTATTCAGCTAGTGTATGCTTAGTGAATGCCTGCTGACATTGGAGAGTGGAATGATGGATGTGTTGGGGTAAGTGAATTTGGGGAGAAGATCTTTGTGATTCTTTGGGGATGGGGTCATAGAGGAAAAAGAAAGAACAGCAGTTTTTCTGCTACAGAGCTGTGGAATGAGACTTCTGATTTCCTTTCTTATTAAGAGCATCTCAATTCTGTAAAATTTAAGGTTACTTGTTGTAACCTTCTAAGATTCATGCTACAGAGGCCTGACACCCAGCATGGGCTAGGTCATTCCTTAGTGGGTTTTTCAAGGTATGTGTGTGTGTCTGTGTGTTGCAGATAAAACAAAGGGCATTTTACATACCTAACAAATAGTGAACCTCTGATTTAAATCCAGCACTAAGTGAATATGCTTATATCACTTGTGAATATATAAATGATATTTATACCATTACAGCATCTTTACTGAGCCTAGGAAGGGTACTTTGATCCACATTATTTATAAAGAAAAAGAGTTCCTGACTTATGAAGTTTCCCTTTGAAACTCTCACTCCAGGGAGTCTTCCAGTAACCCACAGGCACTACTCTCAGGTCTTTGAGTTGTTTGAATCACTTGGATACAGGATCACATTTAGGAGAAATTCCAAGTGTCTCCTGAGCACTTGCCTGTTCACCTTTCTCATAACAAAGCACCCCAGCCACTCCACTCTCCCTGAGCCACCTCCTATCTCCAAAGATACCATTGGTCCTTCTCTGATTCATTTAATTTTTTTTTTCATTTATTTTCTACGGGTTTTGTCCTCTCTCTAATTTAGATGTATTTTATGAAGACGAAAGAACTAGTCCATTAGTGAGTTAATAGGGCTATTGCAGAAGCACTGTCAGATTAATTGTTAATCATCTGTATTTCTTGGTTGGGATCACTGTCATTGTGTTGCTTAACAAAGTGTTTTCTTAACTTAAAACAATATCATTATGAAAGCTAATTAACTTTACTTATCAAATTTCTGAGTGCTTTAGCATCAGTTTAATTACTTAATGGCACTTCCTTAGGTTGATATTAACTCCTTTCATTATGCCTTTCAATTACCTTTCCTCTATTTTATTTATTTTATATCATCTACTTTCCCATATACACTTAGCTCCATCCCAAATATAAAGTTAGTATAACTTAAATTTTACTTTTTCCTGAGTTCTATGAAAACAGTATTTTTCAGTTTCTCTATCTCAGAGGATAAATAATCAAGTAATTGTTAGCATGTCTAAGAATGGTGAGCCCTAAAATATGTGGGGACCTAGTAGGAGTAATAGTTATATCAGGATTGGATGGTATGCAGTACTTGGGAAAGGCTTCATTGCTAAGTTAACATATGAGCCAAGACTGCAAAGAACTGTATAGGTGGGAGTGAGGGTAGCTCACCCCAGAGCTCCTGAATTAGAAAACCACTGGTCTGGGAGTGTTTGGGTCCTTTTAAAATTATCCTTCCACAATTTCAGACACATATAACATTTTTTGATCACCCTGCCTCCCCCACCCCATAATTTTCTCTTATCCCCTTCTACCTCCTCTTCTTCCCAAGAAATCCTTATCCTACTTTCAAAAATTATCTCTTGAGCCTGAGAGATGGATCAGTGGTTAAGAGCACTGGGCACTCTTTTGAAGGACTCAGGTTCAGTTCTTATCAGTAACATAGAGACTCACAACCTTTTAATTCCAGTTCCAGGGAATCCAATGCCCTCTTCTGGTTCCCCTCATCTATACTCTCCTCTCCATTCCTCTCTCTTCCAGTCTAGTTCTACATGTCAGCATAGCTGAGAGTTTATTCAAAGGAGTATGTTTAGAGATATGTCTGTCATTTTATTAGGCTCCTCCTCACTTTATTCATGAATGTCCTTGTATCTCCCATAGTACCTTTCTTGAAAATCACAGTAACGGTTATGGACTCAGATAAAATTAGACAAGGATAACTCAAGGAAGTCAGTATGAAAGCTTGTCATGCAGTTCATGTCTTCCTAATACCCTTGGAAACACACTTTCTCATGAATCAAACCTTCATCCACCTGCGGTCTTCTGATAGAGTAAACATCTTGAAGTCTCAATTTTCTTTTCTAGAAAACAAAATGGATGTTGATACATATCTGTTCTGGTTATGTGATGATTAATAAAAGTATGAATTAAGTCTTTGTGTGATGCCTACCAGGATACATATATTAAAATACATAACAATTTAACACTTTGATGTCATCATGCTCATTGCTATTTCACTAATGATGTTTATAATAGGTAGGTCTCTGGACCACTTCCCAAAGCCTTAATTCTTAGCTGTATCAGAGAATATAGGGAGAACTGCCTGCTGACTCACTCTATTCCAGCATTTGGGAATCTGCCCTGTTGACTTTCTATGGAGGCAGTTTTTCCTATGAAGGCATATCTTTTCTCAGCTAAACACAAGAAAAATTGAGAGAATAAATTCTTTTTTAATCTCTTGAAATGAGTATTTGCTAAAAAATCAGAAGGCAAAGTGCAATAATGCAGAAATTGCTACCAGAACAAAAAAGATCTCTACAGTACATTAGAGACCCAAGAGCTTTGTAGGCAGGTAACAATGGCACAGCCTTTCCTGTGGGGAAAAATATGGAAAGGAACTAGAGTCATTCATCCTTGAAGGGCAACTGAGCAAAGGTTTCAATAACTATTCTACTAAGGCATATTTTCCTCCAAAGCACTATGCATGGCAGTCAGAGTATTTATTGCCCTTATCATTATTTATACCAGCGTTCTGAGTATTTGGATTATTATATCCAATTGGTGAAAAGAACAAATTAGACACAGCAGATGAAAAGATCTAGTGCTTGATAGTAGGTTGGTAAATATTGTTTAGAATCACTGTTTATTTTACTCTATGATAATGTTCTGATATCCTCAGATGTTTCTTTTTCCAAGCACATGGGTAAGTCTTTAAGTGTCATGGCCTTACCATGGTAAAGGCTGAGAAGTCAGGAAGCCAGGAAACATAATGCTTCAACACAACCATGGCCATTTCTCTGTCCCAGTAGCATATAATCAAAGGTAATTTTCATGAAAAGTTTCTTGCAAATGAAAATTGCTTTCAAGAAATTATGATTTTTGAGTTACTGATTGAATGCATGTGGTTTTGAGGCCAGTTGTGTTAGTCCTTTAATGATGGCTTACACACAAAAGTTATAGAGACTGGAGAGGGCAAAGACAAGGTTCAGGAAGATTTTCTATTTGGAGAGATCTGATCTTCTAGTTCATAAACTGTCATCTTGCTATGGCAGTCTCATAGTGCAGAAAAGGATAAAGAATGGAATCTGTTTTATAAGAGCACTGATACTTATTCTAGATACTTCTGTCATTATAAACCAATTAATTTTCAAGGTTCCATCTCCAAATATTACCCCACTGAGGTTGGATTTAAATATGCAAATTAGGTTGTGGGTCTAAAAGGATATTGAATCAATAATAACGGGAATGCATAGTAAATATTTATCATTAAACATCAGTTTTTCTGGAGGCTGAGCATCAGAAAGACTTGAAAAGGTCAGAGGATAGAGCAGAGAGAAGACATGGTTTTGAATTCATGTATCTGTTCTTGGTTTTGTACCCCATGTTAGAATACATTCAAACACTGATAGTCACTTCAGCTGATTCCATGTCTTGGCTGTTGTAATACAATAGCAAGCTTGTGCCTCTTATGAGATATGGAACATGGAGCAAATTATTTATCCTTTCTGGACATTATATAAATAATTTCACAAACATAGTTAATAATAATACCAAGTTTTTAGATATTTTTGAGAGTCAAATAAATAATAAATGTGTATGTAAATGCATACACATATAAAAAGCCTACATGAATTTAATATTGCTGCTATAAATACCACCAGCAGGGTGGGTACATATATATCATTTCACAATACTGCAGAATAGAAGGCTGTGGTGGGATATTTGTACACTGTTTGAAGATGCACTGCTGTGATTGATATAATAAAATGCTGAATGGCCAATACTAGGCAAGAGGTACAGACAGGACTTCCAGGCAGAGAGAGAACTCTGGGAGGAAGAAAGGAGGGAGTAACAAGCCAGAAGCAGACGAAGTGGGACATGCAGAAGAGGTGACAGCCATAAGCCACATGGCAATATGAAGATTGATGGAAATGGGTTAATTTAAGTTACAAGACCTAGTTAGGAATAAGCCTAAGCTATAGGCTGAGCTTTTATTATTAGTAAGAAGTCTCCATGTCATCATTTGGGACCTGCCTGGAGGGACAAAGAAAAACTCATTACAGAAGGCTGTTGCATGTGTCTGGGGATGGAGGGAAATATTAGAATAACCATATTTCTTTCTAAAGCTTCTGGCCTTCTCCATCTCCCACAGGTCATTTGCCTTCCTGAGGGCATGCTCTCTTCTAATTTCAAAACCACAAATTATGGGTCAAATCCTTCCTGTTATATTCCTCTCTCTCTCCTCTGCTTCTCCCTTCCACATTTGAAAGCCCTTATTATGAAGTTGGAGAGATGTCTCTGTGGTCATGTGTCCTCTGCTTCTCCCTTCCACATTTGAAAGCCCTTGTTACAAAGATGGAGAGATGTCTCTGAGGTCATGTGCACACTGCTCTTGCAGTGGACTCAAGTTCAGTTGTCGGCACATCACAATTACATGAAGCTACAGCTGGAGGGCTGGGTGGTTCTCTTATGGACTCAAATGTGCATGTCCCTCCCAAGAAAACCCCAGAATAAATTTTAAATACAAAAATAAACACTACATATGATGACATTGGTCCCACATGGATAATCTAGAAGAGTTTCCACATCTCAGAATTTTTGACTTCATCACACTCATCTGAGAGCCTTTGACAGTGTTAGGAAATTTTAAAAGTGAATATTTGGGGGGAGGGCATTATTCTTTCTTCCACAGTACCCCATGATTCTAGTAAGTATGCCTATGGAATGATTGGTATCCTGGAATATGGTATTTCCTTAATAGAAAATTCAATAATTATAAGCGCTTTATTTATTTCACCTTTTCCTTTTGTCATAGGAATCATTTAAAAACCCTTTCTCATGCCTAGGTAACAGGTGATAGGATAGTCAATGTAACTCAAAGCCTTAATGTGCTTATTTAAAATATTTGGGTTAGAAAAGTTTTCTGTAACATTCTGCAAGGTTGGTGTCAAGTCTCCAAGTCTGGAGACAATGAATTGAACTGAACGTTAGCAACCAAGCTGCCCTTTCTTCATTGAGACAGTAATAGGCATGAAGCAAAGGAAATACTGCCAACTTTCCAGTGCTCCACTTTTCCAGATGGCCCAGGCTGGTACTGGGTGATGCACAGGGCAGAGACAGTACCCCAGAGAAAACACTTCAGGCTTCTTTTAGACCCAGGGAGTGAGGGGAGAGCTAGGAATGAAATGAATTTTCATTTCAATGGAAAAATCAGAATTGCATGCTTTATGGTGAACAACTAAATGCTTTAATGTGGAGTGATTGATCAAATCAGGCTAATTAGCATAGCTATCACATCATAGTCTTACTTTCTTGGGATGAAAACACTTAAATCCATACTTTCATCTATTTTAAAATATGCATTCGCATGATCTATAATCAAAATGATGTTCAGTCGATTACTAGAATTAATCTTCCTCTTTTGCTTTTCAAGACAGGGTTTCTCTGAGTAGCCCTGGCTGTCCTGGAACTTTCTCTGTAGAACAGGCTGGCCTCAAACTTAGAGATCACCTGCCTCTGCCTCCTGAGTGATGGGATTATAGGTGTGCACCACCACCACCTGACCTAATCATCCTCTAATAGAAACTTTCTGGGCTTTGGTCATTCTCTTTTCTTACCTGTTTGGGCCTAACTCTTATTCCCAGCCTCTGGCAAATGCCCTACCTTTAAGAATTTAACATGCTCAATTACAGCTAAATGTGACCTAGTGATATTAGTGTCTTTAATACCTTACTAAGCATTATGTTCAGATTCATCCAGTTTGTGGAAATCAGTAGAATTGTGTTTTGAAGGCAGAATACCATTCCTTTGTACACTGTGGTGTCCAGTTATGGTTTGCAACTTGTCTGCACCTTGAATCAACTAAAACACAAGCAGCTGGGAACTCCTGTGAGGGATCTTTTTGATCAGATTATTGGAAGGTGGCACCTTCTGGTGGCAGCACTGGTAAAAGGACATGGAAGAAGGTTTCGCCTGCTTGCATTCCTTCCCACTTGCCTACCTTGTTGCTTTGGCATCCCTTCACTGATATTACAATTCACTGCAGGATTCCAATGTGAACTTAAGATCAGCAGCTCCCAAGGATTAAACACTTCAGTGCCAGGTTGGGAAAGCTAATACACCCAGATTTTTGTAGTAAACCATTGCCAGATTCTTGTCCTGTCTAGTGCAAAACGGCCATTGTTGGATTACATGAACCATATCCTCTGAGCAAATGGAATAAATCTTCTTTTAATATACATGTTCATTCTGTCATTTCATGTTCCTTTAGAGAATCTTACCACAAATAACAGCCCACAGTACTTAACTGCAGTTTCTTCCTGACTATGTCTGGTTTGGGGTGGTGGTGTGTTTTTTATTTTTATTTTTTCCTATAAGAACTATTAGGCATAATCCTGTAATTGTCTATGATCAAGCATGAAAGATTACTTGGGGTTTTGGCTTGGAGTAAGACATACTTACTTGTGAATATTTTTTTAAAAAAAGCAGTGTATAAATAGATGCCATAATAATTGCCATAATACCTTGCAGTCAGAAGACAGGTACTTTCTTGTTGGAAGAAAATATTACTCATTTGTTGCTAGCAAAGACATTTGGAGTCATTGGAAGTGATGTATAAGAAAATGTGTTTGCTAGGAAAGATTAGAATGACCTTCTCTAAGTAATTTGCTCATAACTGTAAGAGAATAAGGAGAAGAACTTGAAATAGAATGCAGGCCCTAAAATACAAACGAAGATTTTAAAAATACAACAATTTTATTAATTCTAAGAAAATTTCATACACAAATACTATACTTTGTGATAACTATCACACCTTAAATAACTATTCACAGATGCCCCCAACTTTATGTCTTCTTCATCTTTTATTTTTTTATAATCCACTGAGTCCAATTTATGCTGTTCATGTTTTCATTGGTGTGGGAATATTTGGTGGAGCAGGGTCCTCATACTAGGATCTATCTATATACTTAGAGAAAACTGAAGACATCAAATATCAACAGACCCACAGCTAGGAGTGGGGACTTATGATCCCCTCACTCTCTGCTCTTACTGGAATGTTTACTAACTTATCTTATACAAGTCTTACGCAGACAATCACTGCTGTTATGAATTCATGATTGCAATGGTCTTGTCATGTTCATAATACAGCATTTTTACCATGGTCTTCTCTGACCTCTGGATCTTGTGTCTTTCATTTATAGCTTAATACTCTACATATGTAGTCTACCCCATGACTAATTATCAATTTCTACATTAAATGTTTTCCACTGTACAAAGAAACTTCTCTGATGAGTTCTGAGAGATGCATTAACCTATAAGTATGGAGGTACGAAATTAGGAAGAAGTATGATATTATATCTATTTAGCAAAATAATAGTTGTAGGTTCATCCTGGGAGTCTGTCTTAGGGTTTCTATTGCTTTGAAGAGACACCATGACCACAGCTACACTTACAAAGAAAAACATTTAATTGCGGTGGGTAGCTTACACTTTCAGAGGTTTAATCCATTATCATCATGGTGGGACATGGCGACATGCAGGCAGACATGGTGCTAGAGCTGAGAGCTCTTACATCTTGATATGCAGGCAACAGAAAGTTCAAAAAGTATCTTTTGAGATTCATGCAGTATCTTAATTGAAATCCCCTATAAAATTAAAATAAAAAAGCAGACCACATACTTCCAACATATAATGGCACAAGATATATATTACTATTCCAAAACACAAGAGAAAGAAAATAGTAAGGAATATTGGATCAAAGCAAGACCAAAAACAAGCTGGACAAACTTCAAACTCTGCATCTACATGTCTTTAGTGAGTCTTTTTCTATCTCATCAGCCAGCTCCCAAATCATGACATAGACCTGTTATTAATTATGAAATCTCAGTTGATAGCTTAGGCTTATTTAAGTTCTTGTAAATTATATCAACCCACCTCTTTTAATTTACATTCTGTTATGTGGCTTGGTTACCCTTACTGTGCTTTCATCCTGTTTTGTCTCTGACTGGCTGGTGACTCCTCCCTTCTCCTTCCCAGAATCCCCTGTGCCTGGAAATCCTGCTTAGATATTGGTCATTCAGCTTTTTATTAAACCAACCAGAGTGACATGTACAAAAAGATTATTCCACAACATTTCCCCCTTTTTGTGTAAATGAAAAGGAAAAATTTTAACTCCAATACAGTTAAATTATATACAATAAGAAAAATTATCAAGTAAGAATTATATTCATAATGTCCAGTCCATTTATATTTGGTAAATTTAGATAAATCACTCTACTATCTATCTTCTCTTGATGAATTTAAAGTTTTATACCTAAACAATTTTTTATTATAACTTGTATCACCATCTTAAAACTATCTTTATAGACCTCAAAACATTTTTTAAAAAAGAATTTAAGTTCTTATGTCTCTCAACCTTATAAACTTTACATATGTAAATATTTTTTAAATTTGGTAACAAGGAAAACTGTAAAAGTATAACTACCTAGTCTTTGACCCCCATCAGAGACCCAAGAAGGATAAAATATTAACTGAGTAAACAGGAAATACAGAGCAAGCAACTTCTAAAATTATGAAATGACAGAGACATTTGGCAATGTGGACAGTCATCCCATGGTTTCTCTGTAATGCTGGGTCATTCATTTTCAGACTATCAGCCTAGAATATCTGGGAGACTTTTTTGTAAAGCAGGAATTTGAAAGGAGTGTCCCACCTTGTTTAGGAAAAATTCAGCAGTCACTTTCCTGTTTATCCTGCATCCTTCTTTGGCCTAAAAGCCTAGACTATCTGACAGACTTTTCTATGAAGCAGGAATTTTGAAGGACTGTCCCACCTTATCTTGGCAAAGTTCAGTAGTCTTTTTTCTTTGTGTCTTGCTTGTCCAGTTTGTATAGAATACTGTCTCAGCAGTCAAGACAAGAGCAATTTCTTGCCCAAATGGTTAGTTTTGCCACATTGAAAGGAAACTCCAAATGTATGGAGTTTCTTTGATGCCTATCATCTCTGAAGTAAATTGGTGCTGCCAATAGCCAACATGTGTCATTGTCATGAAAATCCCTATGTTAACAAAACATTTTAAATGACATGTTCTGTGGGTCTTTGAAATGTTTGAACACCATCTCACTATCTAAAGTATATTTGTTTGACCTTGAAAACATACCTAACATGACTACTGTTTGACTATCATACATGACTACTAACCTGTATTTCTTTATGATCTTAAATAGTTTATAATAATAACTTTCAAGGATTAGAAATTTATATTACATTGTTAAATGAGCTGCATAAGTACAATACCTTGAACAAGAGTAGAAACATACGTACAGTATGTCCTAAGAAAATAACCTTAAGTTTTTATCAATATACAAAAATACACACCAGTGTAAAATATATGAGACCAGTAGTTGTTCAAAAGTATACTCAAAAATCCACCCTTATCTTATCATTTCTGTACTATATCCCCTCTTTTTCTCTTCAGAAAGAGATTCTTAGATCTAATCTTTTTTAGCATTTTTTTTCTGACCATGACTAATAATAATTTGTAACCAGCTTTCCTAAATAATGACAAACATCAATAAACTACCAACCCAAGAACCATCCACCCCATCTGGAGAGAATGTGGACATCATGTTCTCTAGACTGCTTGCTGTTGTCTGGTGTGACATCCTTAACGTACCTTGAAAAAATTGAGATAATGGTCAAGTCCTGGGGAAGCTGGCTGTTCAGTCTTTGTGTGATGGAATAATGCAAGACTTGTCTAAAGTTTGGCTGGAGTAGTCTATGAGGTTCACTCATCTCAGGCAGCAGTTTTGAAGCTGTTCTGGATGTGGAACTTTGAGGAAACTGTAACAGAGGCATTCAAAGATGATTTTATGTCTTATGTTTCAGCAGATAAAATACATGTCACTTGGGTTGGGGATTTAACTCAGTGGTAGAGCGCTTGCCTAGCAAGCACAAGGTCCTGGGTTTGGTCCTCAGCTCTGGGGGGCAGGGGAAGAAAAAGAAACAAACAAACAAAAATACATGTCACTTGTAGTTTTTCTCAATTTTTTTCTTTATGTCTGTAGCCAGGATTTTCAGAGAATCTTCCCCAATCAAATCTGATCTCTATCAACTTTGAATGAATCCACAGCCTTCCATTTTGTGGAAACAAAAGCATAAGCTGTTCCCAAGTATAATACATTTTTTACTTCCATTTTGAAGTTAAGATATTTTAAAAATATATAGGTTGGTTTAATTTAGTGGTTTTATAATTCAATGTCTCTCAGCAGCCATTGTTTGTTCTTCAGTAATCAAAAAATATAAAGTCAATACAATACCATACAGGATCCAGACGCTCTGTGCATTTTTCATCTTTACATGGCTTATCATTTTTATATTCAATAAAAAATAATTTTTTCTTTAAAGACTTTACCTTATTATTACAAACTATTTTTTCCTATGGCTTTCTATATCCATTTTCTTTTGCTAAACACACCATAATCTGTTTAGAGTTTTATTCTTCTATTTTTTAATTTTATTTTACAATACCATTCAGTTTTACATATCAGCCACGGATTCCCATGTTCTCCCCAGTTCCGCCCCCTCCCCTTCCCTCCAGTCTACCCTCCATTCCCACCTCCTCCAGGGCAAAGCCTCCCCTGAGGACTGAGATCAACCTGGTAGTCTTAGTCCAGGCAGGGCCATTCTCCTCCTCCCAGGCCGAGCCAAGCGAACCTGCATAAGCCCCAGGTTTCGAACAGCCAACTCATGCAATGAGCACTGGACCCAAGCCACCTGCCTGGATGCCTCCCAAACAGATCAAGCCAATCAACTGTCTCACCCATTCAGAGGCCCTGATACAGTTGGGGGCCCCTCAGGCATTGGTTCATAGTTCATGTGTTTCCATTCATTTGGCTATTTGTCCCTATGCTTTATCCAACCTTAGTCTCAACAATTCTCGCTCATATAGACCCTCCTCATTCTCGCTAATTGGACTCCCAGAGCTCCACCCGGGGCCTAGACGTGGATCTCTGCTTCCAGATGTCTCAGTCATTTGATGGGGTTTCTAGCACGACAATTAGGGTGTTTGGCCATCCCATCACCAGAGTGGGTCAGTTTGGGCTGTCTCTCGACCATTGCCAGCTGTCTATTGTGGTGGTATCTTTGTGGATTTCTGTGGGCCTCTCTAGCACTTTGCTTCTTCCTATTCTCATGTGGTCTTCATTTATCATGGTCTCCTATTCCTTGTTCTCCCTCATTGTTCTTGATCCAGCTGGGGTCTCCCACTCCCCCAAGCTCTCTTTCCCTCGACCCTCGCCCTTCATTTCCCCCACTTATGTCCAGGCTGTTCATGATGATCTCATCCATTTCTCTGTCATAGGGTGATCCCTGTGTCTTTCTTGGGGTCCTGTTTTCCAGGTAGCCTCCCTGGTGATGTGAGTAGCCGTCCAGTCATTCTTGCTCCACGTCTAGTGTCCTCCTATGAGTGAGTACATACCATGCTTGTCTTTTTGAGTCTGGGTTACCTCACTCAGGATGATTTTTTCTAGATCCATCCATTTACCTGCAAACCTCATGATGTCATTGAATTTCTCTGCTGAGCAGTATTCCATTGTGTATATGTACCACATTTTATTTATCCATTCTTCAGTTGAAGGGCATCTAGGTTGTTTCCAGGTTCTGGCTATTACAAATAATGCTGATATGAACATAGCTGAGCAAGTGCTCTTGTGGTATGATTGAGCATTCCTTGGGTATATGCCCAAGAGTGGTATAGCTGGATCTTGGAGGAGATTGATTCCCAATTTTCTAAGAAAGCACCATATTGATTTCCAAACTGGCTGTACAAGCTTGCATTCCGACCAGCAGTGGAGGAGTGTTCCCCTAGCTCCACATCCTCTCCAGCATAAGGTGTCTTCAGTGTTTTTGATTCCAGCCATTCTGAGGGGTGTAAGATGATATCTCAGAGTTGTTTTGATTTGCATTTCCCTGATGATTAGGGATGTTGAGCAATTCCTTAAATGTCTTTCAGCCATTTGTGTTTCCTCTGTTGAGAATTCTCTGTTTAGTTCTATCACCCATTTCTTAATTGGACCTTTGGGCATTTTTATGTCTAACTTCTTGAGTTCCTTATATATTCTGGATATCAGTCCTCTGTCAGATGTGGGGTTGGTGAAGACATTTTCCCATTCTGTAGGCTGTAGCCTTGCCTTGTTGACCATATCCTTTGCTCTACAAAAGCTTTTCAGTTTCAAAAGGTCCCATTGATTGTTTGTCTCAGTGTCTGTGCTATTGGTGTTATAATTAGGAAGTGATCTCCTATGCCAATGCGTTCAAGACTACTTCCTACTTTCTCTTCTAGCAGGTTCAGAGTAGCTGGATTTATGTTGAGGTCCTTGATCCACTTGGACTTAAGTTTTGTGCACGGTGATAGATATGGGTCTATTTGCAGACTTCTACATGTTGATATCCAGTTATGCCAACACCATTTGTTGAAGATGCTTTCTTTTTTCCATTGTAGAGTTTTGGCTTCTTTGTCAAAAATTATATGTTCATAGGTGGGCAGATTAATGTCAGGGTCCTTAATTTGATTCCATTGGTCCACATGTCAGTTTTTATGCCAGTACCAAGCTGTTTTTATTACTGTAGCTCTATAGTAGAGCTTGAAGTCAGGGATCGTGATGCCTCCAGAGGTTGTTTTATTGTACAGGATTCTTTTGGATATCCTGGTATTTTTGTTTTTTCATATGAAGTTGAGTATTGTTCTTTCCAGGTCTGTGAAGAATTGTGTTGGTATTTTGATGGGGATTGCATTGAATCTGTAGATAGCTTTTGGTAAAATTGCCACTTTTACTATGTTAGTCCTGCCTATCCATGAGCATGGGAGGTCTTTCCATTTTCTGACATCTTCTTCAAATTCTTTTTTCAGGGACTTAAAGTTCTTGTCATATAGGTCCTTCACTTGCTTGGTTAGTGTTACCCCAAGATATTTTATGTCATTTGTGGCTATTGTAAAGGGTGATGTATCTCTGATTTCCTTCTCAGCCTGCTTGTCAATTGTATATAGGAGGGCCACTGATTTTTTTGAGTTGATCTTGTATCCTTCTATGTTGCTGAAGTTGTTTATAAGCTATATGAGTTCCTTGGTTGAATTTTTGGGGTCACTTACGTATACTATCATGTCATCTGCAAATACTGAAAGCTTGACTTTTTCCTTTCGAATTTGTATCCCCTTGATCTCCTTAAGAAGAGATAATACCAAAACTCTTTAAATTGTTCCACACAATAGAAACAGAAAGACTGGTACCAAACTCCTCCTATGAGGCTACAATTACCCTGATTCCCAAGCCAAACAAAGATGCAACAAAGAAAGAGAACTACAGACCGATCTCCCTCATAAACATTGATGCAAAAATACTCAATAAAATATTGGCAAACAGACTCCAAGAACACATCAAAACAATTATCCACCATGATCAAGTAGGCTTCATCCTAGGGATGCAAGGGTGGTTCAACATACGAAAGTCTATCAATGTAATACATCAAATAAACAAACTGAAAGAAAAAAAAACCACATGATCATCTCACTAGATGCTGAAAAGGCCTTTGACAAAATCCAGCACCCCTTCATGATAAAGGTCTTGGGGAGATCAGGAATCTAGGGAACATACCTAAACATAATAAAGGCAATTACAACAAGCCAACAGCCAACATCAAAGTAAATGGAGAGAAACTCAAAGCAATTCCACTAAAATCAGGAATAAGACAAGGCTGTCTGCTCTTTCCATATTTATTCAATATAGTACTTGAAGTTCTAGCCAGAGCAATAAGACTACAATGCACTTCTTTCTGTTGGACTGGTTCTACTTCCTGTAGCAGCTTTCCTCAGTAGGTATCCTACAACTCTGGCATCTCTAACACCTTGGGTTCTCTAAAGCAATTTCAGGCTTCAACTTCACAGCTTCACACAGTAGACTCTCTTGGGGGCCCCCATTCAGGGACACCTCTGATACTTGTCTGGCCTTAGCAGCTTTCCTTAGTCATAGGAGAAAATTCCATAGCCCCTTTCTTATAACATCAACTCCAGCACCATGTGGCCCAAGCTGCCAAGATCTGATGCTTGCTGGGGCTGGAACATGCCCCCTTTGATCAATTATATCTTCACCAGTTGTCTGTTTTCTTTTACTGCTTAATCTTGGCTGTCCTGTTACTTGCTCTGTAGACCAGGCTGGCCTCAAACGCAGTTATCTATCAGCCTCTGCTTTCTGGGTATTGTGATTAAAGACATGCACCACTTCACGTGGCTCTATGTTTTTCTTTAATTCCTTTTCACATGTTGGAAACTAGGTGGGATGGGATCTTGCCATGAGGTCACTACTCCCTTTATTGCATATCTTAATCTTTTTATCTCCTTGAATACAGGATTCAGCTCCATTCCACTTTCTGGTGCTTTTCTCCTCAAATATTTTTCCTTGCTCAACTTGCTCCTTTTCATTTTATATCTCCATTACAGTTAGCACTAGTAACCACACAACAGAGCCTGTACTAGGCTGTTTGAAACTTCCTCTGCTGTAGCTAGAGTTTTCCCGCCTGGCCCATGGTCAAGATAAACCTCTTTCACCTGCCAGTCCCACAGCCGCTCAGACTCAACCAAGTAAACACAGAGACTTATATTGCTTACAAACTGTATGGTCATGGCAGGCTTCTTGCTAACTGTCCTTATAGTTTAAATTAATCCATTTCCATAAATCTATACCTTGCCACATGGCTCATGGCTTACCGGCATCTTCACATGCTGCTTGTCCTGGCTGGCAGCTGGCAGAGACTCCCTCTGCCTTCCTGTTCTTTTAATAATCTCTGTTAGTCCCGCCTATACTTCCTGCCTAGCCACTGGCCAATCAGTGTTTTATTAGCAACACATTTGCCATACAGAACATCCCACAGCACTCTGCCAACAGAATTAATCCAAAACTCTTCACTTTAGCCTCTGGCAGACTCTTTGGACAAGGGCAAATGCAGCCACATTCTTCACCAAAATATCACAAGAACGATTTCTAGGCAACATGCTGAAATTCTTCTTTTGAAACCTCTTGACTGAGTCCCTCGCAATTCAAATCACTCTTAGCACCACTGTTTTCCATACTTCTACTGATAAGGCCTGCTAAGTAGCACTTAAAGCATTCTACTGTTTTCCTAACAAAAATAACAAAGTACAAATTCCTCCAAACAAAAGCATAGTCTGACCTTTCACAGCAATACTGCTGCCCTGGTACCAACTTCTGTCTTAGTTATTCTTTCTATTATTGTGAAACACACCATGACCACAGCAACTTTTATAAAGGAAAACATTTAATTATGGTAGCTTGCTTACAGTTTCAGAGATTTAGTCCATTATCCTCATGGTGGGACATGGTGGCATGAAGCAGGCATGGTGCTGGAGCTGAGAGTTCTTCCATTTTGATATGTAGACAATAGGAAGTAAATTGTCTCACTAGGAGGAGCTTGTGCATGGGAGACCTCAAAGCCCAACCCTACAGTGACACTCTTTATCCAACAAGGCCACACCTACTCCAACAAGGCCACACCTCCCAATAGTGTCACTCCAGGTGGGGATCATTTTCTTTCAAACCACCACATGGCCTATGAATTCCTGAGGCAGGTGTTCTTGGAGGTCTCTGAAATACTCTGACCAAAAACTTCAGGGGAAGTATCTCATATGTTATAGCTGACTCTGTATGGTAGCCTATAGTTTCTGAGTGGATTACTATCATCCAACAATATGTGTATGAGTGTGTGTGTGTGTGTGTGTGTGTGTGTGTGTGTGTGTGTGTGTATGAAGCATATATATATATATACATACACATATGTATATATATATATACACGTATATATGAAGTTTAGGAAATATTAGATTTCCTTGTTTTTTCAGACATCTTTACTGTTAGTTACTTTTTCTACCTTAAATGGCCCTCTCAATTAACCCTATTTCCTTTTCATACCACCTGATGTCTGAGAACTGCACTGATCTACACATGTAGAGACACTATCACGAAATAAAATTTTTTCATGCAAATTTTGGGTGACTCTTGATAACTGTTCGAAGAATCTCTCTTTCTCCAACTAGCCTAGGGAATGCTGTAGCTATGAACTCAGGAACCTTTTTATGTCCAGATACAGCTGCTTTTAACAGGGGTTATAGATTTCAGTCCTAACAAAAACTGAAGTGAGGATAGAAAATAAGTCTTTTAGGTTTATTTTCTCTCCATTCCCATTTGTCACAAGCTACTGCACCCTTGGTAGTACAATCTCCACAGCTTCGTCCATTTGGGTTTTAAATAATACAGATGAGCACACTCTATACTTTCTCCTAGGATCTCATCCCACTCTTCAGTGGTGATGGCTACTAGGAAGTTCAGGAGACTATTCACAAATGCAGTTCTTTAGAAATGTATTTTTGCTCAGTTTTGTATTAATAAAGAGATTAATAACATTTTTAAAATGAAAGAAAATCAGATGGTCAAATACAGCGGATTGTGGTGGATTTTTTCTTTTGTTAATATTTATTTTGTTTATTTCTATGATGTGGTGAAGTATAAGAGGCAGGGAGAGACAGGATTCACTAAAAGAAATGATGAGTTGAGTTGATAAAGCATGTCTCTCAGAATAGATCTGAAGAGACAGTGGCAGACAAGAATCAATAATGAATTCCCTATCTAATTCTTTACACTTTCTGTGTGAAATGAACCTCAAGGTGCTGATTTCAGTAATTTCTATGGATTTGGTCAAGTCTCAGGTTGTTAGCTTCAAATTGATTTTTAACCATTTAAACATCCATTTCTATTATGTTAACCTGCAGAACAAAAGTTGAACATAAGCGCTAGAGAGATTGGGGAATCTCAATGAGGGAGGTATGTAACTTAAATCTCCTTCAAAATGTGAAGTTTTAGTATGCTTATATCTTTTGCTATCAACAGCCCCTTCTCTTTCTATTTCTGTTTCAGAAGACATCCCCATGTTGATCAGTTTGTGAACTCTGGGTTCTCCAGCTCTTCAATTTATGTAACTGACAAGAAGCTGGCAAGTGGCACTCACAGTTCTATTATCACGAGGGATAAAAGCATGATTCTCTCACCCTCGCTGCCTCATAAATAGAGGGCAATTTCCAGATGGCTGTCATACAGATAAAGGCTTCTAAAGAACTATTATGATTTCTTTGTAGAAATATACCTAGAAACATGGGTGAAATTCAATGCATTTGTATTATACAAAAACAAGAATACTTTAAAGGTAATCAAGACAACTTCATCTTATACATTTGATACCACTGTTTGGAGTTTTCTATGTATGAAAGTCAGCCATGAACTCTCCCTCAGTCCCCTTCTTCCCAGCCTGGTGCTTAGCACAAAGTTCAAAATTCTTAACAGCAACTACCAAACCCTGTCCTCTCTAACCTTTGTTTCATGACAACAGATGCACTGTTCTCCATATGCATAAGATAACCATACTTACAACTGACTTTCTACTATGGATTCTTAAAGCTTTCCCCATCCTTCTGTATCTTCTTTAAATTATGTGTTTCTTTTTATGTATAAATTTTCCTGATCCAGTGTGTTAAGTGTAAAATTATATCCTTACTTTCACAGATGAAATGAATTATTTATTATTATTGTCTATGTGTGCTTGTGTATACATATTTGTGTGTTTGTTCCTGTGTGTGCTGGTGTGTATGCACATGTGTACACATGCATGTGAGAGAATAAGGTCTATGTTATGTTTGTCTTCCAATAATTCTCCACCCTAGTTTTGGAGACAGGGATTTTCACTTAATCCGAAGTTCAGTGATTCAGCTAGACATTTCGGCCTTGAAGACCCCATGCCATCCTAATTCTGTTTTCCCTATTCTATCATTTAAAGTGAAAATTTTATTTCAGAATTTATATCAATAAAATTGGCCATTAGAAGAAATTAGACTGTTTCTACAAGATAGTCTATTTTTAAAATATTTAACTATAGAAATCTGGATATACTACTAAGTAAGGATAATAATAATTGTATCTTGAAAAACTGAAGTTCTCAGAATGGTTCAGTTATTGGACTAATTATAATATAGATAATTTGTTGTAGAATATTATTTTAAGATGTGTTACTTTTGTTTACACTCTAGAACATTTGGTTAATGATGCAAAGATGTGTTTGATTAAATAAAATTCACCTGAGGTCCAGAGGCTGAGTTAGCAACTAGCTGACATGAAGTGGTAGGGAGGAGCCAGGTGGAGAAGGGTTTTTAAGTAGGGGCAAGGAGAAGCATGAGGGCTTTTTGGAGGATGTTAGTAAGGAGAGGGGGTGAGCTACTTGCTATTCAGTCTTTTGGAGGAGCAGAATTCCACCTCAACCTTTGAATCTGAGTTCTTTAGAGGGACAGAGATTTAATTAAGTTTCCTTTGTAGCTTTGAAAGAGTTGGTGTCTGAGGGAGCAGAATTCCCTCAGGGCTGCTCTTGCAGCTTAACCACTGCTGGTAGCAACAGAGTTGTAGCTGCTGATTTGGACAGTGTGGCTTAAAAGGCAGCAACAATTTTAAAAAAAGAAAGGACATCGTTAACTGTAACATAGCTAAGAGAGATAATCAAATTTGTGTAGAAATACGGACAGGATTAGAAGACTAATACAATTTCCTGAGAGAGAGGCAAAACTTCTTACCATTCAGAAGTTGAACAATTCAAATATATGAAATAGGAAGCTGGTATATTTTAAATCCATAATTTTAAGGACCAATGTAGGATGGAAACAATATAAATAAATCTGGGAAGATCACTCTATTCATATTACTGGAGTATTTAAAAAATATAAGGTGTTAAATTGTATTTTATAATTATCTTTAGGAAGAGCGAGTGCTTGAAAATTATGTAAAGAGAAACATGAGCAATTGCTGTAGTAAGTTTGGATTTCTGAAGATCATTTCCTATACTCAGGCTCAGAAATATGGAAACCAAATGTTTAGGAAAGTACTGACTATATATTCAATTTCAGGGGAAAGCAATGACACTACAACAATGTAAATAAAAGAAAGACTCTTAAAAAACACTACCAAGAGAAAATGTAAGCTGAGCCTGGACCTTGAATCCTGTGTGAGCTGATGCTAGCCCACTTCTCATGTGTATATTCCTATACTTCTCAACTCCTGTGTTCTCCTTGTGTCTAAACTCCATCTCACTCCTTTCCTGTTTTACTCCAAGGCATTGGGATTTTGAGGCATTGGGAAAATCACTTCTGGTGGCGATTTTCATTATCATCAAAACATTACCTATTTAGTTATTGTCTGTCATCTTAGTACATGACATCCTAAAGATGTCACAAGTTTGTAAATAACCCCTCTCTGCATGTAAGTCACATGCCTTCATTCCCACCCATGCTACTAATGACTTCCATGTATACTCTCCCTGTACTGTGTCTTTCAGTGCTAGGGATAAACACCTTTCTGCAGTCACACATGTTCAAACCCAGCTACTTCATATGTGCTTTCAGGGAAATCATCTCTCCTGGGATTTTCTTTCTGTTTCATTTATTCTGCTTAAAATAAAAATATTAGGCCCCAGTGGTGAGAGTTGCTCAGCTTTGTTCCCTGTATTCAGTACTGTGTCTTATATTAAGTTTATTTCTGGGACATACTGTTGGTCCCTGCTAGTGTTCTTGGACTCTGGGCTTTGTGGGAGTTCTGGATAGACCTGTATCTTTCCTTATTGGACCTTGTGATGAATCTTTCAAAGAAATGATTGTTTAGAGATGTTTGGTTTCTATGCAGCAGTTTAATGCATAATGTGAAATCTACTATAGCTATTTGTATTTATGTCTTCTGTCTGTGGAACTTCAGATTTAATATATAAACACTTAAATCAAGAGTTAAGAATAGGTTGTAAAAATAGTGCATTTCATATTTTATTATTAGTATTTATAGATAATATTATTATTCATTGAAATTTTAGTTAAAAGTGCAGGGGAGACTTGTGTCTTTGCTGTGGGCAGTAGGTTTGCTAGCAAAGTGAAATGCACATTAGAATAAAATCTAATCTCTGTATTGTCATCACCTTGCAGAATGACCTTAGGTAAAGCACCACATCCTTCAGGTTGTCTTCTTCATCCACATGAATTCCTTTTTTTATAAAGATACAGCACAGAAGTCAGAAGTCTCTAGAGAGGGAAAGGGCAGTAGTATTCCACATTGTATGTGGACTAGACAAAAACAAAGAGCAATATACATTGAAATGTCAAGTGTTAATGTCTTCATTTTGTCCTAAATAGGGTATATCATCTGTAGTATATCCATGCATAATTGTGTAGTGGTATTTGCTCTGCCCATGACCTTAGGCTATATGACTCAAAGGAGGTGGTGCTTCCTGCCACTGTATGTGACTTCTTATAAGAAGTTGGAGAAGGGTCACATGTCCTGTCTACCTGCTCCTGCCTATGAGGTGGATTAGCTGTGGTCAGATGAGAGGTTGACTTCTGCTGTCTACTCTGTTCTGTATTCGTGAGTGTATTCCCTCAATTTGCATTTTAATGAATTCTATTACCCATTTTATAGACTCACATGGATTGACTATAATAAGTTGTACCCTATGTGGGGCTCGAACACGCAATTCTGAGATTAAGAGTCTCATGCTCTATTGACTGAGTTAACTTTGCTGGACAGAAGCCTCCTCACTCCAGGGACTGCCCCATCAGCCAGAAGTTTCTCAGGTCCTGCCCACCTCCCTCGACCATGGTCCAGACAAATCTCTCTCATCTGCAGTTCTGCAGCTGCTCAGGCCCAAGTAAACAACAGAGGCTTATATTATTTACAAACTTTGTGGCCTATGACTCTAGCTACTTGCCAGCTAGCTCTTTCATCTTAAATCAACCTATTTCTATAAATCTATATGTTGCCACATGGTTGTGGTGTTATTCATCTGCTGACATCTTGTTGTTCCTTCAGCAGTGGGCTCAAGTCTCTCTGCCTCTGCTTTCTTCTTTCTTGTCTCTCTCCTTGGATTTCCCACCTGCCTCTAAGCTGCCTTGCCATAGGCCAAAGCAGCTTATTTATTAACCAGTGGGAGCAACATATATTCACAACATACAGAGAGACATCCCCCAGAATAATTGTATTAAAACCAAGATCAGAGAAAATATAGAGGGAGATAAAGCCCCAACTTACGTGTAAAGCATGGCTCTGAGCACTTTACACACATCTTATAATACAACCGATATCCCAGGTAGGCATCATTAACTCCACCTTGTATTTAGGCTTTCAAAAGGCTGAATAGCTTAGTGTCAGGTCAGTAGCAACCATTATCCATATTGTGTTTCAAACCAAATTTTTCTGAATTGGCAACTTGCAAGGAAGAACTTGATGTTTTCCTGAGGATGAATTATTTCTTTATTCTTTTTTTTATTTTAGCAGATAATGTAGAGGAAACTTCATAGCTCAATTTTCTTATGAAAGTCTATAGGGTGTTTTGAACTTTTTGTGAAAGTGAAAAAAATATGGGCCTTATATATCTGTAGCAATAGTGTAATCATGAGTAAGAGAGAAAAATGGGATAATGGGTCAGGGGGTAGAGTACTTACAGAAAGTGTGAGGACTTTAGTTCAGATTCCAAAAATGCACATGAGGCCGGATGGCATATCTTGGTATCTTGTACCTCAACTCCCAGTGCTGCTGTGGCAGCAGAGACAGGAGAATTTCTGAAACTCATAAGCCACCTTGCCTGGTGTAAAGAGTAATTAAGCAAGAGATCATGTCTCACAATGGTAGAAGCTTTGTCCTCTGACCTCCATACGTGTTCTGTGGTGTGTGTGCGCTTACACTCTTACATATAACACACTCACACACACACAAACACACACACACAGAGGGAGGGAGGGAGAGAGAGATTCAGTGTCAAAGTACTGCTACTTGTCCTTTTGTGGGAGGTGGCATCTCTGCCATGTCCATCTGCAGCAGCACCATCCCTGAAGCTGTAATCCAGTTTCCTAAGGAGGAAAAGGATGGCCTAGTTGATTGGTTTAACACTCCTATACCCACATATAAAAATAATTTCATTTTCAAGCCATGGGTACACAACTCCTTGTTATCTGCAGATTCTCATCTACAGTTGCATGTTTTGCCTCTTGTTTGTTCTTTGGCTTGCCTCTTTTGTTCACACACATACACATTAAAAAAGACAATAATTGCAGAGTTGAAATGCTTCCTGAAAACTCCAAAAGAAGATGCCCAAAGAGTGCTTTGGTAACCTCTATACTCTATAGGACAAGCATATGCATATTGAGTTGTGTATGAAGCATTGGAGGATGCAGAGTGATCTGCCCACTTTGGGTGGTTTCCACTGGCATTGGTAATGCTTGCTAATTTGCTGAAGGCATAGATGGTTCACTATGGCTACTGCTCCCAAGGGAAACTATTTCAGAGTTTCTCCTTGGTTGATATTGAATCCAGTTATAATCTAATAGAGGTCTTTGACCATAGTAACATCCTTATATGTTTATTGGTAATATGAATTTTTTTTGAAATTATTTTGCTTTATTTTACAATATAATTCAACTTTATATATCAGCCATGGATTCCCCCATTCTCCCCCCTCCCGCCCCGCCCGCCTCCCCACAACCCACCCCCTATTTCCATCTCCTCCAGGGCAAAGACTCCCCCGAGGATTGACATCAACCTGGTGGACTCAGTCCAGGCAGGTCTAGTCCCCTCCTCCCAGGCTGAGCCAAGCGTCTCTGCTAAGCCCCAGGTTTCAAACAGCCAATTCATGCACTGAGCACAGGACCTGGTCCAACTGCCTGGATGTCTCCCAAACAGATCAAGTCAATCAACTGTCTCACCCATTCAGAGGGCCTGATCCAGTTGGGGGCCCCTCAGCCATCGGTTCACAGTTCATGTGTTTCCATTTGTTTGGTCACTCGTCCCTGTATTCCATCCATCCCTGGTCCCAACAACTCTTGCTCACATAAACCCTCCTCCTTCTCGCCAATTGGATTCCCGGAGCTCACGCCGGGGCCTGACTGTGGATATCTGCATCCAGTTCCCTCAGTCATTGGATGGGGTTTCTAGCATGACAATTAGGGTGTTTGGCAATCCTATCACCAGAGTAGGTCAGTTCGGGGTATTTCTCGACCATTGCCTGCAGTCTATTGTGGGGGCATCTTTGTGGATTTCTGTGGGCCTCTCTAACACTTGCTTCTTCCTATTCTCATGTGGTCTTCATTTATCATGGTCTCCTATTCCTTGTTCTCCCTCTCTGTTCTTAATCCAGCTGGGATCTCCTGCTCCCCCAAGCTCTCTTTTCCTTGACCCTCGCCCTTCATTACCCCCACTCACATCTAGGCTGTTCATGTAGATCTCATCCATTTCTCCGTCATTGGGTTATTCCCATGTCTTTCTTGGGGTCCTGTTTTCCAGGTAGCCTCCCTGGTGTTGTGAGTAGCCGTCCAGTCATCCTTGTTCCACAACTAGTATTCTCCTATGAGTGGGTACATACCATGTTTGTCTTTCTGAGTCTGGGTTACCTCACTCAGGAGGATTTTTTTCTAGATCCCTCCATTTGCCTGCAAACCTCATGATGTCATTGTTTTTCTCTGCTGAGTAGTATTCCATTGTGTATATGTACCACAGTTTATTTATCCATTCTTCAGTTGAAGGGCATCTAGATTGTTTCCAGGTTCTGGCTATTACAAATAATGCTGATATGAACATAGCTGAGCAAGCGCCCTTGTGGTATGATTGAGCATTCCTTGGGTATATGCCCAAGAGTGGTATAGCTGGATCTTGGAGGAGATTGATTCCCAATTTTCTAAGAAAGCACCATATTGATTTCCAAAGTGGCTGTACAAGCTTGCATTCCGACCAGCAGTGGAGGAGAGTTCCCCTAGCTCCACATCCTCTCCAGCACAAGGTGTCTTTAGTGTTTTTGATCTTAGCCATTCTGACTGGTGTAAAGTGGTATCTCAGAGTTGTTTTGATTTGCATTTCCCTGATGATTAGGGATGTTGAGCAATTCCTTAAATGTCTTTCAGCCATTTGTGTTTCCTCTGCTGAGAATTCTCTGTTTAGTTCTATAGCCCATTTCTTAATTGGACTGTTGGGCATTTTGATGTCTAATTTCTTGAGTTCCTTATATATTCTGGATATCAGTCCTCTGTCAGATGTGGGGTTGGTGAAGACATTTTCCCATTCTGTGGGCTGTCGCTTTGCCTTGTTGACTGTATCCTTTGCTCTACAAAAGCTTTTCAGTTTCAAGAGGTCTCATTGATTGATTGCTTCTCTCAGTGTCTGAGCTACTGGTGTTATATTTAGGAAGCAATCTCCTATGCCAATGCATTCAAGACTACTTCCTACTTTCTCTTCTAGCAGGTTCAGGGTAGCTGGATTTATGTTGAGGTCTTTGATCCACTTGGACTTAAGTTTTGTGCTCGGTGATAGATATGGATCTATTTGCAGCCTTCTACATGTTGATATCCAGTTATGCCAACACCATTTGTTGAAGATGCTTTCTTTTTTCCATTGTACACTTTTGGCTTCTTTGTCAAAAATTATGTGTTCATAGGTGTGCGGATTAATGTCAGGGTCTTCATTTCGATTCCATTGGTCCACATGATGGTTTTTATGCCAGTACCAAACTGTTTTTATTACTGTAGCTCTATAGTAGAGCTTGAAGTCAGGAACCGTGATGCCTCCAGAGGTTGTTTTATTGTACAGGATTCTTTTGGATATCCTGGTATTTTTGTTTTTTCATATGAAGTTGAGTATTGTTCTTTCCAGGTCTGTGAAGAATTGTGTTGGTATTTTGATGGGGATTGCATTGAATCTGTAGATAGCTTTTGGTAAAATTGCCATTTTTACTATGTTAGTCCTGCCTATCCATGAGCATGGGAGATCTTTCCATTTTCTGACATCTTCTTCAATTTCTTTTTTCAGGGACTTGAAGTTCTTGTCATGTAGGTCCTTCACTTGCTTGGTTAGTGTTACCCCAAGGTATTTTATATCATTTGTGGCTATTGTAAAGGGTGATGTATCTCTGATTTTCTTCTCAGCCTGTTTGTCAGTTGTATTTACTAGGGCTACTGATTTTTTTGAATTGATCTTGTATCCTGCTATGTTGCTGAAAGTGTTTATAAGCTGTATCAGTTCCTTGGTTGAATCTTTGGGGTCACTCAAGTATACTATCATGTCATCCGCAAATACTGAAAGCTTGACTTCTTCCTTTCCCATTTGTATCCCCTTAATCTCCTTATGCTGTCTTATTGCTCTGG